>JAKTWR010000053.1:0-66310 GCA_030582415.1 Wickerhamiella vanderwaltii | reverse complement strand
CAGTTGACATAATCGACTACCTACTCGGCTAACTCTGCTAATAAATTAATAGATGTTCATTGAGATTATTCATTTTATTTTTACCTGTCTTTATCGACTTATTGTCCACCCTTAATTTCCCCACCCAGCCCTACCTACATTAAATGTAGCGATCTGCACCATGTAGCAGTAGCCTCTACCGCTGCGTGCGTGTAGTAATCCTAGTGGAGGGAGCTGTAGTAGTATGCCCATTTGTAGGCAAAATTGCATGGCGACTACAGAGCAATGCGTATAATAGATCTACACGGCTGCACTAAGTTTGCATGGCGTGGATCTACGGGTAATTGACGCATGACAATGTCTATCCTCCTACAATTAAAGCAAATAACTACAAAAATAAATAATCTTTTTAACGTTCCTTGAGCATCTTGTTGCGTTTTTCACGGCGTTTAAGTCGCTCAACCCGTTTCTTGTGCATCTTCTCAGCAAGTCGCTCATAGCGCTCTTTTTCTTCTTTTCTTTCCTTTTTCTCCTTGAGCTGTTGTTTATGAGCATCCTTGGCCGCTTGCTTCTCATCCTTGAGCTCTTTTTCTTTTAACTTGATCGCCTTTAACTTTTCCTTTTCAGCCTTTTTTTTATCCCATGAGGATTTAGATGCAGGTGGAATTGGTTTATGTTCTGTTTTCCAGCTACGGCCAGACACATTAATCTTGGCCATAATAGTAACGGTTTTTACAAGCACAGGAAAAAAAAAATTGGGAATTTATTGTCGGTGCTGAAAAATTATTGTGGCGGCGACGCCACACTTTTGCTTGCAACCCACACAGCCGATCATCATCTTGATCGCGCTCCTTGATCGAGCATGTACACGTCAATCTCATGTTCTGTGGGCCAATTAGTAGTAGATTTAGTAGCAAGCTTCTTCATAGTAGGTCCATACTCGGAATATACAATCAACGCACACAAAATTTGTTTGGATGGTCGGAAATCAAGCCGGCTTAACCACGTCAAAACATGGTTCAATTCGTTCTGGTAGTTGGCCAGGCCGAGCATTTTTATATAAGAGTGCACAAGGTTCTCTGATGGGTAGGATTTCAGTACATCGTCCTCCTTTTGCTGAATCCAGTCCTTGACTTGTTGAGTGGCCCGCTGCGCAGCATACATGCCGTCCCATACGAGTCCTGGATCGCTCGCCGCTTGGCAAAGCCACGTCATTGTGTCTACACATGGATCGTAGCCAAGTTTTTGGATCAACTTGTAAGTTTCCCATACTGCCCCCGGTTCCCATCTCGTCTGTATGTGCATGTAGGCCACTAGCGTCTTGCTATCAACAGGTCCTAAACTAAGAAGCAGTGACTTGACCATATTGTAATCATCGTGTGAGTACACTGGAGCAAATAACTGTACTAGTAAAAACGGCGTCAGTTTGGTGCCATGGCCCCGGGCCAGATATTGGTCAAGAATAGATTTCCGGGCCTTAAACGACCTAATTTTGCAGAGAATCTGTCCAACCATTTGTGAACTAATCCGTATTTCATTTTTTAGCCAGTACGACCATAGCTTTAAAGCTGTTTCATCGACATCATCCAGGTGGCCATTTCGTACCAATCCTCGTACAAATGCAGCCCAGATAGCAGGCACGCGGTCTTTTTTATCAATAGAATTCAAAAATGTGAGCCCTTGCTCGAATGACTCGCATGTATGCAGCATAATTAGTTGTGGTCCGTATACATAGGGCAAGTCAGTTGAACCTGGCTGTTCCAAGCACTCTGCAGGAGCCGCATTGATGATTTGCCGCGCCAAACTTGGAGACTCAAAATGAGCGACATAGGCGAGCGCTACAAACCCCTTGAGATCTAGCCAATCTTGGCCAAAATGGTCAACCAGCACCTTTTGAGCGGCCTTGATCACTTGCAAATCGCTGTAGGCCCATTGGGTACCATAGCGGCATAGCTTCCATAATAATTCATTAAATGCACTTTTGGTCAATACTTGGGTATCGCCAAGTCGGAGGAATATTCGACATACCGGCACCAGGTACTCAATCAGTTGTCTCTGTGCTATATCCAATGCAAGCCAAGCAAGTTCGACCTGGTATTGGGGAGGTATTTGTGAGATGGTTCTCTCATATAATTTCATTAATGTATGCGCTTCTTGTCTTGTGTTGACCTGACGGTTGAATGTGTACAACAGCAAAAACGCCGGCCATTGCTTGCCTTCCATGATACTTAGAGCATTAGCAACTGTTTTGGCTTTCCAGCAATCAACCCAGAGTTGTATTTCGGGCATTTTCAGGCCATATTGCTTGATCGCTTTCCCCATTAATGGATGGTCATGAGGGGCCTCGAGCCACCGATCCCGATCGAGTGGTCTACTGAGCCGGTTCTCGAGTAATTTATGGGCATCTAAATCCTCACTCTGTAATATGCCCGCAATTACAGTAACAGATTCAAGGGCCTCTTGCTGGACATTTCTATAGCGATTCTGGGCCCGATTTTTCAACAACAGAGGACCGGTAGGGGTTCGTGCTTTGTATGCGAATGAATTATTATAATCTGCGAGACGGAGCCCCACAAACGGATTTTTCTGTATTCGTCTCATAACATGCTCCTAGTTTTGAGGAGATTTTGTGGGATTTTTCAGCTCGTGCCCTTTTCGGGTGCTTACAGTGGAGAGTGTTGTTTTTGGTAAAGACGATGCGGATCTTGAGACTTTATCGTTCATACAGTACCGACCTAAAAGTAAATCTCATTGATCATTTATTCCAGCGGGGCCTCATATCCCAGACTTCAAGTAAAAATGCCGCTTTAGCTACTGAAAAAAAAACCGCCGTCTATCTTGGCTGTGATCCCACCGCTACGAGCCTTCATCTCGGTAACCTTGTACCTTTAATGGTTTTACTACACTTTTATTTAAGAGGACACAAGATTTTTCCCCTTGTAGGCGGTGCTACGGGGTTTGTTGGTGATCCCAGTGGACGACAAACCGAACGGCAACAGATGGAGCAGGAGAAGCGAGATGCAAACGTCAAATCAATCCACAAACAAATGACCTCGCTGTTGGAGAATGGAGCGGAGCTCGCCAGGACTTATGGCTATACTCAAAGGGGTGAAATCCACCCCGTAAACAACTACGATTGGTGGAGTGGCATCTCAATGCTTGGGTTCCTGAGTACTTTTGGCCGTCATATTCGTGTCTCACAAATGTTGGCACGTGAAAGCGTAAAGCAGCGGCTCAGTTCAGAGCAGGGAATTGGCTTCAACGAGTTTAGTTACCAAGTGCTCCAAGCCTATGATTTCTACCATTTACACAAGGACCACAAAGTCCAATTCCAATTGGGCGGTAATGACCAGTGGGGAAATATTACAGCGGGTATTGACTTGATATCACGGCTCGATAAGAATGGCCCTGAACCCCAAGGACTGACCGTCCCGTTATTGACGACTCCATCGGGAGAAAAATTTGGAAAGAGTGCTGGAAATGCAGTTTTCATCGACTCAAAGCTTACACGGCCCTACCACATGTACCAGTACTTGCGTAACTCCCCCGATTCAGCAGTTGAAAACTACCTCAAGCTGTTTACTCTGATGCCCCTGGAAGAGATTTCTGAGCTCATGAAGGAGCACAACAAACAGCCAGAGCTTTATAAAGCACAAAATAGACTTGCCCATGAAGTCACAAGCCTTATCCATAGCGCCAAAATTGCCGAAAACGCTAAACTTGTGGGTGAGATCATGTTTGACAACAAGACCACAACGGCCACGGAGGTCAAATCAGCATTCCAATCAGAGGATTTGTTGCTGGAAATGTCGCGTGACCAAGTTGTTGGCCAAACATGGAAGAATTTGCTGGCCCACATCACCAAAAAGTCGAAATCTGATACAGGACGGCTTGTAAAACAAGGTGCAGTGTATTGTGGACTGGAACGATCGCCAGTGACTGAGTTTAAAATTAATGAAAATGATTTATGTGATGGTTTATTACTTGTAAGGCTTGGAAAGACCGAGTATTATGCTGTAAATGTAGTATAGGCCATGCCAGAGCTGACAGGGATCACTTGAGAAATCTACGTAAATAAAATGTAAATAGCTAGAGAAATTCTCTGGATTTGTATATAATGTTGAACGACTCTATTCTTGAATATTAAAAATGACCCTAAACTGCTCGTGCGGACTATATATGGGATTAGACAGTGTGTACGAGGTTGATTATGCATCTGCATTTGGCTCTATTTCCGTTGGTTATGGCTCTAGATCTGATCAAACAAACATTGGATCCAGCTGAGGGTGTTTTGCTCGCCCCCATCATGATTCCTCGGCCAGCTGGGTCTGCAAATGCCTCCAAAGTACGAGGGTTCATCAGTGATCACTTTGAACGGCTGGGATGGCAAGTAGAGCATGAAAAATTTGTCGCAGATACGCCAAAGGGAGATATCAATATGGTAAATATAATTGCTCGCAGTAAAAACCAGGGCCCGGCAAAGTATACTCTCAGTGCTCACTACGACAGTAAACTTGAACCTGAAGGGTTTATTGGAGCCATTGACTCGGCTGTGCCTTGTGCATTATTACTCTATGTAGCACAAGCTCTTGCCGACCTTGATCTTGACGTCGACTTTGTATTTTTCGATGGAGAAGAGGCGATCGATTCTTGGACCGATGTCGATAGTATATATGGAGCCCGTGAGCATGCTGAGAGCGATCACGAGATCCAAACGCTTGTGTTACTCGATCTAATAGGCCATCAGAGCCCTGCAATTCCCTCGTGGTTTGTAGAGACCTGGCCGCTGCACCAACGGCTTCAGGACCTCAACATGGAGCTTGGTCAAGCAGGTAAGATGAAATACAAGTTGTTGAACGGTGAATTGCATCAACATGCCGGCGCGATGCTCGATGATCACATACCTTTCTGGAAAAAGGGTGTTGATTGCTTGCATTTCATACCCCCTTCGTTTCCACCAACTTGGCACACGATAGACGACAATGCCGAAAATTTAGATTTTGAGTTTATACACGACTGGGCAGTATTATTAGAAGAATGGTTGCGCAGAGATGCAGTGCGTTCTGCGGGCCACAACGAGCTTTAGCCGATATGCATCAAAGTTTAGTGTAATAATAGCGATTATAAGACGTAAAAAATTTAAACGGTTTGACACCTCTTGGCATCTATTTATCTAGTATACTTGTGATATACCGTGAGGCCGCCTGCTGAGCTGGTACCATTGCTAGCTTGGGGCGCGGGCGTGTTTGAACAATTTCATGCCCATCCAAGCCATTATTGACCAGATCCAGACCCCCACACTGCTTAGAATAATAAATAAAGGAAGATAGCCGGGGAAAGCCCAGCCGGACTCTGCTTCGTACCGGCGATAGCTGTCAGGGCTCTCCGAGGCAGGAAGTATCGACCACACGAGTAAAATAGTGAAAAACCACGTCCCTAGCAACAAAAGTATCCCCTTGAGCCGTAAATTTGCGATTGGACGCACCGCTCGACGCGGTAACATATCCATCGTTGTATTTAGTTGACAAATGGAGATTGTAAATCTGGCGAAATTGCCGCAAAGTTATGAAGACCAGGCAAAGCTCGATTTTGCCCTCGAGACAATGCCGCTTGAGCGGCTTTATACTGCAGCAGAGGCGGCCACCGACTCGGAATATGGCTTTGAGGACCATCTTGTGATCGAGCTGCTGGCATGGTTTAAACAGTGGTTCAAGTGGGTCAATGCAGCCCCGTGTGACTCTTGCGGCGAGGAAAATACGCAAATGGTTGGTGTTGCGCAAGGAACTGCTGAAGAGTGTCGCTACGGCGGATCACGCGTCGAGGTCTATAGGTGCTCGCAGTGCCATAAAGATACTCGGTTTCCTCGCTATAATGACCCCGTAAAACTGCTGCAAACTCGTAGAGGTCGCTGCGGAGAATGGGCCAATGTGTTTACCCTGTTAGTTCGGGCTTTAGGGCTGGACACGCGATACGTATGGAACTCCGAGGATCACGTCTGGAATGAGGTTTACTCGAAAAAGCAGGACCGGTGGATTCATATTGATTCGTGCGAACAGGCGTTTGATAAACCATTGACCTATACCGATGGATGGGGCAAGAAGATGGCCTATGTAGTTGGGTTTTCCACGGCTGGCGCTCGCGACATCACAAAACGATATGTGCGCAGAGCAGATATGCAGCTTGAGCGCAACCGGTTCTCTGAGGACCAGCTTGCGGTCGTTATTGAGTCCATCACTGCCGACTGTCGTGAGAAGATGGAGCCCGAGGAGCAGGTGTTGTGGTACGAGCGCGACGAGCTCGAGATGGCCGAGCTGGCATCGTACAATCCGTCGCAAACGGCCAATGAGCTTCCTCGACAAAGTGGATCTGCCGAATGGGTCGAGTCGCGAGGAGAAGGCGGCAAATAGCTACGTGCATGTGCGTTGGTGCAAACAGCAGGCAACGCTGGCCATGCCTCCCGCTTTGTCTGTTTAGAATTTAGTGTGCTAAAAAAAATTACCTCCAAGTATTTTTGTTGTTTGACGGAGTAGTAACTCCGTCTGTCGCTAATAATGGACCCGTAATGTGTGGGATCACAATGATACCAATATACTGGTGAGCAGTACAGAGCTGATATACAATAATTCCCGATAACAATCATTCACGATTGAATAAATAAATAAAATAAATATCTGATCTACAGTAGTGCTGTGGGTAACTTTCAAACATCAACCTGTCCAGCACACAGCTTTATCAACGTTGCAAGCGGCTCCCTGGATTTGAATCCGCCGAGCAATGGGATCTCTGAGCATCCAATATCAAGCTTGGGCTTGGCCGTGGTGGGGCCAAAATCAACAAAAGAAATCCCTTCGCGCAGGGCAATGGTGATTGTTTCTTGCATCATCACAAAATACGCCTTGTACTGGCGTGCTTTCTCATGATCGAGACCTTGCATATCGCTAGTGACGGTGTTGCCGAGGAAAAACAAGACACATGACGCAATGTACTCGTCGTCAACCTTGAGAAACAAGAGCTGGCGGTACCCGTTTTCGTTGTGGCTAGTTTCTCCCAACGATCGCAGAAACGCTTCGTTGGGGTCCTTGAGGACAGCAGTATGGCCCTCAGAGGTTCGTTTCTCGGCGATATTTGCCCACAGCCGCATAGCGGTCGCACAGTTCTCGGGGGTGAAATCTTTTGTCTCAACCACTTGACCATTGGCAGCCTTGAAAGCAGACGCTTGGTTGCGGTACTTGATGGCCCTGAGATACTCGGCCAATGATTTATTCCGGTAGGCGCGTAGATCAATAACGTGGGATGGTGCACCAGGCATACTGAGCCATCCACTCATCTTGAGGGTTTTGTCGTTGCGTGCACTACCATAACAAGGATTGTACAAAAGCGAACAGCGTTCTGAAGACGGGAGCGAGTCATTGTGGACCGATATTGCCGCTAGAATCGCAGCAGTTCGTGCGGTAGGCTTTTTTGTAGGCGCCGTATAAAATATCATCTGCCGAAATGGCCAGTGAGTGCCAAGGATACCGAACCGCACGCACAGGGGCTTAAACCATGACTTTGATCCCAATGTGTGGCGCAAAATTGTGCCCATGCGACCTTTCAATGGACTTGTAAGATCATACTCGTCAATCATCGTAAGAAGAATCAATGCCTCGGTAGACATCAACATAATACGGAACTGCTGCTCCTTCTCAATCTCCTCGGGAGTTTTCTCATTGAAGTCTGGGGCAGCAATACCCTTTGTCTTTTTAGCCGCTTTTTTCTGAGCCTTTTTAATTGCATTCTTGGACATTGGTTTGGACTGCTTTTGATCCAGGTCGAACAGGGTTCTCAGGGACGACGAGTCTGATTCGGCTGTTGGTTGGAATAGCGCGATATCATCGAGCTCCTCCCATGCTCGAACATGATCATATGACTGTCCCTTTTCTTGCTTTTCGGTATCGGCAATTTTATCGTCGTAGACGCGCAGTACTTTACAGTGGAATCCGGGCATGGGGGACTCTACGTACGCCTTCATAAGGTCCAGTGCCTCGAATCCCTTGGCAGCATCGGGACCATTTTGCACACTGTATGCATCAATTAGTGCTGCCCAAGCCTTGAGCTCTGTGGCACTTAATCCCGATAGGTCATATTCTTGGACCCTGAGCTTTGTCTTTGGAGTGTGTCTAAGTCGAGTAGCGCACCATATACAAGCGAAATTCATAATCATACCACAAAATGCAAGAATAGGATAAGCAGTTAGCTGTTGCTGGAAACTATCGGTGTTTGCTACTTTTCCTACATCGTCGAGGCTCACCAGAAACCATGTGAAGCATAGAGTAGCCGATAAAGAACACACAAATATGTAGTAGCCAGCGAGACGAGAAGTTTGCTGCGATAACCGATTATGAGCGCGTACCGTGAAGATCAATCCGGCGCCAACAAATGCAGCGCAACACAAAAACAACGACAAGGCGACATAGACCTGGTCGAGATGCAAGCGTGAGGAGGATGGCTCTTTGCGATATTCATTGAAATCTAGGGTGATTGTACTGATAGATGTCAAGAATTGTAATGTACTCAAAATACCAATAAGGCAATCGGTAAACATCATAGCTGGCCACCAAAGACAAACGACCAACAAAGACACAAAAAGGACCTGGAGGCCAAGAATGACTGCAGAAAGCACCTTGACAGTAATCGCGAGAGCGGAAGGATCCTTGCTTTCTGAAGCGGGAATTACGAGCCAGTTCATATACCCGACATTCACAGTTAGGAACAAAGTGGTCACAGCCGCGATAATGTTGAGGGCAGTTACAAATACCGAAAAAATACCGATCCTTTGCTGCACTTTGAGGCCCTGGCCGAACCAAGCAGTGAGAAACCGCACCCGCTTCTGTGCCCATTGCGTAGAAGCCACTGCATGAAATAACAAGTAAATCGAGGTGAAAAACACAATTACAGCAATCACAATAAGAAACGCATTTCTAGATGAGCCCCGTCCATATGACGAATGGGGGAATTCTTCAACAATGACGATTGTACCAATTTGCAGCAGCGTCACCAGAAGCCCCAGCAAGCCCGTAAATGTACGGACTATATTTAATATCAAAAGATCCCGCATTTTAAAAGAGCGAAACTTTTTTTCGACGGGGGGATGGGGGGGGGGAGGAGTTGAAATTGGGACATTTCGCTGGGCGCGTCAGCTATATATATTTTTACATATTAATGCTGGCGTAACCCGCGCTGCACGGAAACGCATGTGACCTGCACGCTGAGTAAATATGACAAATTATATACTGGATATGCCCCAATAGGGTGAAATAGCAGTATTTCTGAGTAAAGAGTGGGCATAGATATATAACTACAAGTTCTTGAGAGTGTGAACGGTATAAGTTGGCCATTTCTGGTCTCGTTGTTAGCGCACATCAGGCTTTTTTTTCTTACTGACTAGCCCCATTTCTCGTTTATGCACCCCTTGCGCATCGAACAACGGTCGACGCCTTACCTCAACCGGCGTTGATGAAAAAAAGGGAGAAAATAATTAAAAATTAAAACAAACCCCAAATGATTACTAGGTTTGAGAAATTACCGTACCACGATACGCAGCGTCGCTTAACACTACGCTGGTGCGGGTCAGCTCAGTCGATGGTGGCTGGCGCGCCGCAGCACATATCAGTCGCCCTCAGTCGCAACCCTCCAATAACAATGCATGATTTATCAATTCAACGAAATTTTTCAATATCTCACTACATTATGATGCTGTTTTTAACGCTGAATGACCAAGGCCTACCCAGTTAAAAATATCCTGCAGATTATTTAGTGCATTTGCACGCGGGCACGTGAAAGGAGAACAGTGCATCAATATCTTTGCAGCTCCGGAACTGGACTAATTTCTTATAACCAAGGGATCCAATTATATTATTCTTTGTTTATATGAGTATGTTCAAGTCATTGGGCTATTAAATTGTATGCTAGTGCGCCCTTTCTTGATTCCAGGATTGCCAAGCACCATGCATGCACAGGCTCGGAGACCACATCGGTGAGGATCAGCAGCGACCAGAGGATTCGAGTATCCCCGGGGTAGCGATCGGCGTACATCAGTATAAGTGGCAACTCTATCGCTGCCTATCGGAATAGTTATAAATTAGTCTAATTAAATGTACTACTTTTATAATCAAGGCCCCCCAAGCTTGCTGGTGCGGGGAGTGACAAAAAAATTCCTGAAAAAAAAACCTAGTAAAATTGGCCCAAGAATAGCCCCAAAAATGGCACCTCAACCCCTTGGGACTCTGTGTACCTTACTTAAAGCCAAGAACGCCCGCATAAACGGTACACTTTTTACAACTAATTATAGCCTAACATTTATTTAAATACCGGACATTTTCAATAGGCTTGAACTTGTCCAATGAGCCGCCAGTGCCAACAAATGGGTCTATTAATAGCGAGGATCGGAATGTTGAGAATAAGCGCTTGGTCTCCGCAGTAAGAATGTACAAGGACAGGACGACAGGTGATGCCAATGAACGTTTGAGTGCTCTAAAGAACATCTTCGAATTCATCGTCGTCATCGTCGTCATCGTCATCTTGCTGCTGCTGCTGCTGCTGCTGCTGCTGCTGTAATTTCTTGTAGTATTCAGCCATTGCATCCTCAGTATTTCCTTCTTCGGCCTTGACCTCGCTTTTGACTTCATTCTTGACCTCAGCTGGCAGCTCGCTCTTGACACCGGAAAAGGACTGGCCAATGGTTGAATCAACGTGCCACGAAGGCAAAGCGTTCTCTTCTGCAAGCCGTTTCTTTTCTGCTGCCTCTGCACTCGCTTGTTGTGACCGCTCTGCTTCGGTAGTGATGTTGACCTTGAACTCTGGTTGAGCAGCAGCCGGAAGTTGAGAAGAAGCCACGGGCAAATCGTCGTACAGAGGTAATGATTCTTGCTTTTGCACATCTGATGGCATAGGGAAAGCCTGTTGTAATTCGTATTGGAACGTGTTTTCGGGAACAGTCGTGTCGTCGATTTTGCGCAACAATTCCAGAAACGGCCGTAGCTGGACCATTAACTCGCCCATTTTATCTTGCGCATTATCGTCAGGACCCGGACCGTCATCTTCCCGCAGTGGATTGTGACAAACTTCACACTCAAAGATCCCCTGCATTGGATCAAACAGTTGCACTGCATCAATTGTTTTGTACCTTGTTTTACAGACATCACAAATATAATCCTGGGGGTGATGCTGGGCGTCCATTTCCTGTTTAAGCTTATTTTCAATCGAGTAAATTTTCCACTTTATAGCATCCACAGCCTCTGTGAAATGAACATAATAATAGGTTTGCTGGTATGCCCGGTGATCTCTGCTAGCGTCGTCCTTGTGACTGACTTCTTTAATTAAATGATCTTCTTTTAACCGAGCACAGATTGCTCGAAGATTCTTGGCCGGAAGGCCCATGAGGCCAATCAGGTCTTTTTCACTCAGCACATGATGGATTAGGATCGCATCCATTACGATGACGGCCTGGTTATCGTAAAATCCTCGGATAACTTTACGGATCAGCTCGGTAGCGATATCCATAGCGGCTAGTGTTTGGTGGTTTTGTAGCTCGGGGTTGAGGCTGACTGACCAGTTTAGCGTCGTTATGGGATGATTGTAGCCTAAACTAGAAAGGAGTAGTAAGGAAAGATTTATGGGTATTTCATTAAAGTAGAGTAACTCTGATAGAAGTAAATGCATTAATTTTATGGCGGTGAGCAAGATGGTGATTGATCACCGTATGACTGGCAAGTGACGTACATAAAAACCAGGCTGTGAAGAGTGAAACCTATGCAACAAAGCTGCCCAAGTACATTTTCCCCTCAAACTCCAAAATACCGACTTTTATTTAACTCGTTCCTGCGCGCGCGTGGGGCGTTTGCATGCGCCGTATATAGCGCGCGCACCTCTGCATGCCACAACTTACTCCTCAAATATATATATATAGCACGGTGCTGCTGCCTCGAGCATTAGCCTCTGCGATATGAATTGATTATCTAAATCACTGCAAACTCTAACCACTAGTAGCATCACCACCCCACTCGCATTTATCTATTTGTGGGCCGGGCGCCTCTGTCGCTTACATGCTCCTGTTAGTCGTGCTGCAGCTGGTGTCGGCGTTATCGCCGTTGGCAAAGCCGCCAGCAGACTGCCCTCCATGCTTCAATTGCGCCGTGCCGGGGTTTGAGTGCAAACACTTTGGTGAATGCGACGACAGTATTGGCAGATGCAGCTGTATCCCTGGATTTGGTGGCGAGGACTGCGCCGAGCCATTGTGCGGATCGCTGGACGGAAAACGAAAATTGCGGGGCAATGGAACTTGCGAATGTGATGATGGTTGGTCGGGAATCAATTGCAATATGTGCAATTCCAACTCGGCCTGCAGTTCGTTGATGCCTGAAGGCCAAGAAGGTACTTGCTACACGGGTGGAATCCTTATCCAAGAGAATTATCACATGTGCAATGTAACAAATCGCAAAGTACGCGATTTACTCGGGAAACAGGTCGCTCAGGTAACATTTGGATGTAACCGCAACAATTCAAACTGCGATTTGCAATTCTGGGTCGACGAGCAGGAATCTTTTTACTGTAAATTCACCGATTGCGATTTCGATCAAGGCGAAGGAAACAATACCAAGAGTGAATGCAAAAATTTAGAGTGCGAATGCGTTCCTGACCGGTTGCTGTGTGGAGCCGAAAACTCAATTGATATCTCTGAATGGCTTACCCAAAGCGTTAAAGGACCAGGAAGCCTTGATTGCGATGCCGATGGTATTTGTACTTTTAGTGAACCAGCAATGAACCAACTCATCAAGTTTGTTTTTGGTGATTCGAGTATTGAACTCCAGTGTGATGCATCAGAATGTGCCCATTACTCTGAAATCCCCGGGTACGAGCCACCAAAACCTTCGGTAAATAAGTTGTGGATCTCGCTGGCATTGGGATTTGTTTTGGTTATACTGCTTGGATCTGGGTATGGCGTGCAAAGCATTTTTAATCGCAAACTGAATGTCGAGGCTATTCCTTCTGAACCGACACAAACAACCAATACAGTGCCCATGTCGCTTGAATTTGAAGACATTTCATACCACGTTGCTGGCAAAAGCGTGTTATCTGATGTCTCTGGATTTGCTCAACCGGGCCAAGTCTTGGCAATCATGGGTGGCTCCGGTGCCGGTAAAACTACTCTTTTAGAGATTCTTGCCGCAAAAAATAAAAGTGGCTGTATTGGTGGTTCTATATATGCCAATGGTGCTGCTCTGGACCACGCACATTATCACAAACTCATTGGGTTTGTTGACCAACAAGACGAATTACTGCCTACTCTAACTGTTTATGAAACGATCATGACTAGCGCCTTTTTGCGACTCCCTCGCACAATGTCGCGAGATGCAAAGATCCTGAGAACGATTGAAACGATGCGTGAGCTTGGAATCCTTCATTTGCGCGAAGCCATTATTGGATCTGCCGGACGCCGGGGTCTTTCTGGAGGTGAGAAGCGCCGCGTTGCCATTGCTTGCGAACTGGTTACTTCCCCTTCGATTCTATTCCTGGATGAACCGACCTCGGGGTTGGATGCATTTAATGCTTATAACGTAGTGGAAGCGCTCGTGAATCTGGCCAAGACCTCGAACCGTACTGTTGTTTTCACAATCCATCAGCCTCGTTCTAATATTGTTTCCCTGTTTGATCGGTTCCTTTTACTTGCTCAAGGCGGCACTGTGTTTCAGGGTACCCCCGCGGAAGCGCTCGAACATTTCGATGCGCTTGGCTATAAATGCCCAGTTGGCTATAATATTGCTGATTTCCTGATTGATTTGACGATGCGCGCGCGCCAAGCCGAAAATATCGGCTGCGCAAGCCATGGTCAATTTACTGCCCCTGCTGATAGTGTTGATCCTGCTGTCGTGATTGATGATGGTGAACCCAATTGTCTCGATCCCGAGGTACACCGTGAAGATGCTGTGGTCGATGATGCTACTCGTTTTTGGCAAGACTCTGCCTACCATGATCAACGTGAAGAACAAGCACGGCTACTCGAGTCTGAACACCGCCATGCCGATTGGCATGAGACGCATGGACTCAAGCCGTTGTACATCTCTTACAATGAGAGTCATTATTCAAACGTTGTAAGCCAGTTTATTGGCAACTCCAAGGCGAACCCGCAACAGTTTACCTCTGACATGGCCCCGCAAAGAATCAGTATTTTCTCGCAGTTTGTAATTCTCAGTGGCCGTACATTCAAGAACTTGTATCGCAATCCAATGCTGGTATTGACTCATTACTCCATTTCGGTGGTCTTGGGATTATTCTGTGGCATTCTCTACTACCAAGTCTCGTTTGATATATCTGGGTTCCAGAACCGCCTCGGGCTATTTTTCTTTTTATTGGCATTGTTTGGGTTTAGTACATTGACGGTGATTAATTTGTTTAGTACGGAACGGATTATTTTCCTCCGAGAACGGTCCAATGGGTACTATCATCCATTTGCCTACTATTGTGCCAAAGTATTGCTTGATATTGTGCCGCTCCGAGTATTACCACCAATTTTACTTGGATTCATTGTCTATCCACTTGTTGGTCTTAATATGGACGATGCGGCGCCGCTAAAATTCTTGTTAATTTTGGTGCTATTTAATTTGGCCAGTGCAACGACAATGCTTGTGATTGGTATCTTGATTGCCGACTTTGGCGTCGCGAGCCTTGTGGGATGTTTAATTAATCTATTTGGAATTCTATTTGCGGGGCTGTTCTTGAACCAAGAATCCATGCCTCCTGTATTTGCATGGATGAAGCAGCTGAGTATTTTCCACTTTGCCTATGAAGCTCTGAGTGTCAATGAGGTTCGATACTTGAGCCTTGTGGAGAAGAAGTTTGGGCTATCGATTGAAGTACCCGGAGCGACGATTCTCAGTGCTTTTGGGTTCGATAACGAGGCTGTAACCGCAGATATTCTCGGGCTATCAGTGTTTGCTGGGGTGTTTTTAGTGCTTGGTTACGTTTGCACTTATTACCACTTGGTTGAACGGCGATAAACCTGGTCGAGATCCAGGTGGTGGATAGCTGTTAAGCACGTGCCTGTTACTGCTATTACCTGGTTGCCTGGTTGCCTTATCGCTCGAGGGCCTTGGTGCCGTTTGCTGCAGGGGAGTACATGCATCATGTCCTGCCCCGTGATCTCATCTTCCAAAAGTAGCGATCCATGTGGGGGTGGGCCAGCAATTGCGTTTATTCAAGTGCAGATCCGTAGGGTTGAAATAGTCTAGATTTATAGTCTGTTGGTGCATGTGGAAGCACATAGCTCCAGATAGTTTCTGGCATTATTAGCCGAGCCATACAGCCACAACAACCTGATCTGCGCGCTGCCGTAGGGCAAGGGTTTGAGAGTATCTTGGGAGCGAGTGATTTTGCCGATCGCAGAAATATTGGGACGGCAACGATGCGATTTTGGGCAGGTCGTGGCTTGGGTGAAGGCAATTGGATTATGTACAAGTAGTAGTAGATTTTAGGATAAAATATTGGGGTGGCTGGGCGGGCCGCTTGCCACTAAAACAGGGCTCACCTCTAGCACCCTCAACGGTGCTCGAAGCCACAAACCAAGATGCATGCACAGCTAATAATCGATAATGGCAGGAACGTTGCTGCGCACCGCTAGTTTGAGACGATACCACAGACTCTATAGCAACGACTTTCATTAGATATTTATACGATTTTGTCGTCCCGTCGACATGCCCACCCCCCCTGGGCGGGCAGTGCATGAGCGGCCCGCATATTCGGAACGTCGCCCGCTTTGTCAGTGCTTAGCAAATGGAAATTGGGGATTTATTGGCTTAAATGTGCCGTGGCGCCGCTTCTTTTTATTATAACATCAGCAAAGGCGACCCAGACAGAGCAGATGAGCACGGTGCCAATAGACATTTCCCAGCGAAACCCGGGCATTGCGTCATCGTTTAGAAGGGAATCTTTTGCCCATTCGCAAGGAATGGGCGGCGTAAGTTGGGGCGGAATGTCGGTCGGGTCCTGGCTTCGCGAGGAGGTTTTGCTCAACAATTTTAATGGCCAGGCGCCGTCCAAGGGGCTGAGTATGAGCCCCGAGATTGGCCCTGCTTATTTCCCCGAATTAGAGGCTGATTTCTGCCGGGATTATGCCTGTTGTGGCCAACAGCTGCCGACGCTCCATGACTTGTTGCGGCACTATGAGGAAAGCCATATTAGTCCCAGCCCGCCGATAGAGAGCCCAGCAATCCGCAGAATGCAAAATATGGAGATGGTGTCGACAAATGAAGTGTTTTTGAATCAGAATATGCTGGTGAGCAGGACCCAGGCGGGCCATGCTAGTGGCAACACCGGCTCGCACGGCTCGCACATGACTCCCGCAGGCATCCCTGCCGGTGGCCACACAACGGCCAAGAAGGAAGAAGAAGATGAAGACGATATCTGTATCGATGATCCCGCACGACGGTTGTATGTGATTGAACGCAACGATAACAAACCATACAAATGCCCCGTAATTGGTTGTGATAAAACCTATAAAAACCAAAATGGACTAAAATACCACCGCCTCCATGGCCACCAGAACCAAACTTTGCATCTTAATGATGATGGAACTTATAGTATCATCGATCCGTTATCAAACGCTCCGTACCCGGATGGAATGGGCATGGAGAAGGATAAACCCTACCGATGTGAAATTTGTGGAAAAAGGTATAAAAACTTGAATGGCTTAAAATACCACAGAGCCCATAGTACTCATTGAGGCCCTCCACTCCCTGCTCATTGTGCATTGTGCCTCCACACCCCTGAACATTCCCATGGCATTTTGCTCGTTAATGTGCCATTGACTGCTAAAATATTTATATATTTATTGAGTTTTGATCCGTTAAATGTAGGACTACCCGGGGGGATCCTGTTTGTGACGTGCGACTTTTTTTTTGTGACGCACGGTTTTGTGATGGGCGATTTTCGCCATTTGCCAGTTTGGGTTTGGCTTGCGATATGCATGCGCCACAAGAATGCATATGAATGTGGAGGGCGACCCCCAGCGAGTTTACTATCTTGTGGCTTGTTCGCCCAAGAATTAATACGACTAAGTATAATGAACTATATGGCAAGGCAACTGGGCGTGGTTAATCACGATCTGGCTCCTTAGACATGGTGATTTCCTGGGCTCATGCGGCTCATGCATATGCATGCACGCGCCACATGCCCGCATCCCGAGTTAATTAGTTCTTGTCGAGCAATTTGTTATGGTAAAAATCCAAAAAAATCGTCCATAGCTATATTTTGATTATACAGGTCGCACCTGGCATACCGATACAGATCCTTATTCCTCCCCCAAGCACCTTGCCCACTATATGCCACCCACAAGCGTACTATCGCTGCACAGATCGTCTATCACAGGCGTTAGCCACCGAGAGGGCAGTTCGGTCTTTTCGATGGCAATCTCATCCTCAGGCGTCCGTGGGTCCTGAAGGTTAATTCCTTATGCCGATGTTGAGCCCGCCTTAGCATTTCGTTTATGCGATGCATCGCTGGTTAGCTAAAGTCTAAATGGTTGTGCACTGTGCTAGTACTACTGGCTACTGAGCTGGGTGATGCCCCAAAAAGTCAAATAAATAAATTTAATCTAGTAGTGGATAAAACTGTCTCCGTAAATAGCCGTGATCTATTCTTGTGCTGTTACAAAAGCGCCATTAAAATGTGCTTTGCCATGTGTGCGTGCATATTGCTTGAAGCTCGATCGACGCCTTGTCTTTGTAAAACCAAGTGTTGCATTGTGAGTGCACGTCCAGTCGGTCAGTACCTAGACAAAGCGTTGCAAAGTTCAATCAGAAATCAAAATGTGCAAATTACAAGGTTATCCCGACCCCAATGGTATTCAATCCCTGGCACGATCTACTTGCACTAGGAGGTTGAAGCTAACTCGTTCTATGGTTGTAAAGAGGATTATAGCAAAGCGTTGAGGAGAATAAAGATCATGTATTGCAATTGGTGATGGTTCAGAGTATATTCAGCAGTATTGCCTGCAGCTAGCCATTGTGTTTACAATCAACGGCCTAGTTTAGCTTGATTGTTGATACTTTCTACATTAGTTAACCAAGGTACTATGTTTAAACCCCAGCCATAGATGTGGTGAACAATGTAAGTGGTAGATTTACCCTCGACATACAACTGCATTATCTTCTATTGGAGCTATATTACCTTGCGCTAACCTTGTCTTCGTACCAGGTGTTGATAGACCCCAAGGTTCAAGTAAAAGCTATCTAGATGCAATCTGATCCAAAGATAATATCTTGCCAGTTCTAAGCAGCCATTTCTGAAACTTATTACTCTTGATCTCGTTTAGACTTAACTCCCTTGCAGCACACAGATTTAATTTGATTCACCTAATTAATCATTATTGGCAAAAAATAGGTCACATTGGATATGAACTATCGAAAGCCACTAATTTGGCATACTCGATAATCGGAACTCAGAATAATAGAGGTTTTGTTTGACCGATTACCTGAATATAGCATAGCTCTTGAAACATCGATGCGTGCCCATTATTACGATAAGAAACATTGATAGAAATAGAACGCAGCTAAGAGTGTCCCAGGATGAGCAGCTATCCGAAAAACTTGCGATAAAACTCGGAAAATGTATAAATAGATGGATTAACCTCTATAAGTTTGGCCCAAAGCCACTGCCAATGCTGCGATTTCCAAAAGGTAATATGTAGCGTGAGTTTGTCTAAGCCAATGTAACCATTGCCGAGTACTGACCTCCTAAGACCCCTATGTTACGTCGTCGTATAACACCTTCATGTAGCTACCTGCCTGATCATGCAGCCAACCTGCACGAGGAATGCTTCTGTCCTTGCGCTGATGAGTGGCACAGTTGCAGGCTCGAGTCTACGATGTCCGGCTTGGCCTTTTTTTTTTCTTTTACATCTGCAATTATGTTATTTACCTATTGTAATCTATAAATTGAAGTATATCATACCTCATACGCTCTCATCCTGAGCATTTGCAATATCAGTGACGTCAATTCCGGCTTCGTAACATAAACTAGTGAAGATTCCATTTTGTTTCCAAAGTTCAATCGGTGCTCCAATCTCTGCTACACGTCCTCTGTTCATAACAACGATTCGATCATATCCAATAATTGTTTGTAGACGGTGTGCAATGCACAATACCGTACAGCCCTTGAACTCTTCGGCAAGGATTGTTTGAATAGAACTATCGGTTTTATGGTCAACATTCGCCGTTGCTTCGTCCAATGCGAGGATTTTTGAGCTTCTCACAAGGGCTCTACTGAGCATTAAAAGTTGCCTCTCTCCGAGGCTAAAATTTGCACCATTGTCCTCGACTTCGCCATCCAATTGGAAGCTTGCACCGCTACGGCGAAGCGCATCCCACAGTTCGATATCACTATATTGCTCAAAGGGGTCAAGATTAGAACGAACAGTTCCCTTAAACAGTACCGATTCTTGAGGGATGATGCTAAGAGCACCGCGAAGGTTGCTTAGGCCTATTGTCCTCGTGTTCACCCCATCAATAGTAATAGAACCACTTTCAACTTCGTTGAGCCTGAAAAGACACGCCAGTAACGAGGATTTTCCAGCACCAGTACGACCACAAATACCGATCTTTTCACCTGCATTGATAGCCAGGTTCAAACCGTCTAAAACAAGTGGCAGGCCTTCACGGTACCGTAAACTTACATCCTTAAACACAATTTGCCCCTGCGCTGGCCAGCTGTCTTGAGGCTTCGTTTCGGGAATTTCTTGCGGTGCCTCCTGTGGTACGCTGTAGGCATATTCGTGTAGTCGCTCGATTGAGTTGATATTCTTCTCAGTTTCAGTAGCAACAACTAACGTTTGGAGGAAGAGAAAGCAAGCGCTAGGTAACAAGCTAAGCAGCATAGCAACAGTGGAAGACGATACATTGAATACATGGAAAACACAAAGCATAACAACGCAGAAATTCGTTGGCAAAAACCCAAATATTACACGAATGGCAAACCAGTATATCGATGCTAGGTTCAATACTGAGCCTGCAAATGCAGCATCTGAATTGGTATATAGACGACTTTTGAAGTATTCTTCGCGCCCATATCCAGTAATAACATCTGTACCGTCAATATTCTCGGTGATACTACTCATTTGTCTGCCTCTGAGCAAACTGTGGATGCGGTTAATTTCGCGAGAGCTATAGCGGTAGTAGCTAAGAGCGATAAATCCTACAGCCAATAGCGGAATAGCACAGAGGATTGACCAGGGAACATAGACAAAGAGCATCACATATCTACCCACGCATGTGGCAGCTTGAGGAACAAAACTGCTGAGGGTAAAAAACCACTTTGTATCGAGGATAGTCAGATCATTGGTAAACCGGTTCAAAATCCGACCAATAGGATTGGTATCGAAAAAGAAAAGTGGTGCGCGGTAAATATTGGCAATGGCATCATTGTGGAGACTCGAAGTAGCTCTAAATATCATCGTACTGATAATTAACAGGAAAAGAATTTGCAAAGCACAGAATCCGACAACAATTGCAGCATAAATGCCAATATAAAAGCCTTTGCTTTTCGAGAATGTATCAGCAGTCCACCAATTTAGGAAGACTGATTGCATTGCATTTAATGTAGCAACTACCATAACCAGCAGCACAATTATCAGGCAATTGAGGTATGGGTGACTTCCACTGTGCGAAATATACGATTTAAGAACTTTGAAATTGGCTTTGCCTCTTGCCCTAGTTTCCTCAATCATCAGTTTCTCTTTGGTTTCTGATTCTTGCGTATCTGATTCTTTCTCCTCAACATCAGTCTCTTGTTCAAGGGATTTAGCTTCAGTAATATCTCTATCCATATACTCTAGGAACTCAGGGTCTTTTTGGAGTTCTTCCAATGTTCCAACCTTGAGTTTTCCGTCAACCATAAAAATAACACGGTCTGCATACGCGAGATGTTTAGGGTTATGCGTAACCATAATTCTGGTTGTACCTGCTAAAAGGCCGGTAATACAGTTCTCCATGATGGTACGACCAACTTTGCTGTCAACAGCGCTGAGAACATCATCGAGAAGGATGATATCGCTTGCACCATAAACACCACGAGCAAGCGCTAAGCGAGCCTTCTGACCACCACTAAGAGTGATTCCGTGCTCACCAACTTCGGTCTGATCACCACTTTCAAACATTTGGATATCGCTCGTGAGTGCGCAGGCGCGGATCACATCAGAATAATGTTGAGCATCAAACTCTTTACCAAAAATAATGTTGTCCCTGACTGTTGCACTAAGACTCCAGCTATTGAGGATCGCAGTAATTCCACCGTCTGTGCTCAATGAACCATTTAATTTGGCCATGCGGCCGCTAATTGCATTCAATAAATTTGACTTTCCGCTGCCAATAGCACCAACCACTACAATAAACTCTCCTTTCCTGATAGTTAAATCAACATGGTCGAGACCAGGCAGCTCAGTGGTATTAGGTACGTTGGACGAGGTTTCAGTCACTGTGATTTGAGAAGTCGCCTTCTTTAAACCAAAAGCGGCCTTTAGACGTTGCACGAGTGTCAATTGAGCAACTTCAGGAATGTCTTTGAGCCATTTCACGGTAGCACCCTCGAACTTAACTGCATAGTCTGCACCGGGGACTTGCTCCACTGAGTTGTGAGATTCATCGGCATCGAGGAAACGTTCAACGCGCTGAAAGCAGGTGTATGCATCTGAAATATACACCACACTTTGAGTGAAGAACTGTGTTTGAGGTGCGACCATATTGAATAACGTGAGAGAAGGGAAAATTGCTGCTGGCTGGAGTCCCTTGCCGATTGAGGACATGATACTGAATGTCACTAAGCCCGCAAAATACGGCATAACATCTGTAATGGCACTAGCAGAGACATTTATTTTAGCAATCTTTGAGATGAGCGATTCCTCTAGTTTACGAGCGGCGGAAATTACTGACACGAAAGAGTTCTCCCATCCATACAGTTTGAGAGTCCGCATATTGGAAATAGTTTCGCGAACGGTTCCTACGCGCTTATCACTATGTTCGAGACTTTGCTTGCGATAATCGTTAATAAGTTTTCCTGAACCACCGGTCATGGCGAGACCTGCGAGAATGACGCCAACACCAGCAAGTGCACTTACCCCAAGATAGTGGATCAACAAGCCAATAATGGCACCAATTATTAGAGGGCAAATAATGGGAAATAGCAGATAGCGCGACGCTAGAGCCAGACGAGTAACATCTGTAGTAACTAAAGACGTGATTGTAGCGGACGAATATTGGGCATGCCCATACGCGCTAAGTCTGAGTGTTTTGTCGTGAATAGCAGTATCAGTAACGATGCGTACACTTTCCATGAGTCGATTTTGATGATATTCAGCAACCAAATATAACACGAGAAATGCAAGTAGCAGTGCAGTCTGGCCAATTGCATAACCAGCGGCCTCGCCGTAGTGTCTCTGGCCCTCATAAATGTCTTCGATTAAAAGAATCATCTTATTAGCAATGACAGCCAAGCCAATTTCGCACGCACAAGCAATAATATAAAGCGAAAACCCAACAAGAATATCTTTTTTCACCACGAATGCAATCGCTTTCCAATGAGGCGAATGACTGCCTTTGTCTTTATATTGTTGTGATTTTTGTTGATATACAGCCATTCGGTGCTGTAATCTCTCCTTTTCAGCAGGCATAAATAGGTCATTAAACTCTAGTGCCCGATTATAGCCCGTGTACATGAGATCACCGAGCCAGCTCCAAGTGCAGTAGTTGAAGAAATTAGCTTTTGCTTCTGGAGTAGTTTGGGGAGATCGTGGTACTGGTCTAGGTGGTGCACCAAATATGAACTTGGAAATCGCAGAGTGCTCCTGAGGAATAATCTCAATAACTGACGAAGACGCACTAGCGGCATCCGCCTTATCCTGATTCCGCGTTTTTATATAGATCTGCGATTTTTTTTCTCTGCCTATCATCACCGTGTAAAAGTCAAGTGTTGGAAAGGGTAGTCTACTCTAGTCCTTTTGCTTAAAAATAATTAGTCCTTCTTATCACAACCTTATCTAGATCCTGACTCGGGAATGCGCATTAGCCTAGTCCAACCTCATACAGGTGTTATTCAGACACCAAGTATACACCTATGTAATTGAAGAAATTCCAGCTTTAAACGGCTTGGCCCTCGTGAGCGCTTAATGACCTACACATCTAATACAAATAAATCGAGAAAATCAAATGGTTGCTATTTTTGGAACGCGCGTACACGTTGTGTAAATGTTGCTAAAATAAGTGATACCTGCCTCGCATATCCATGCAGCATCTACCCCTGTTAATATGCGGTATCCACATGCATAGACGTTGAAAAAGGTAGAAGGGCCGTGCACTATGGCTTGAATACCCGTACGTGTCCACCCAGAGTGTCAAATATATTGCAAATTGGTGACTTCCTGCAAATCGAGGATGTTGTGGCTTTGGATATCTGAGACAGTGTACTCAAGTCAGTGGGGCCGATTTCTCGCCTGGCTGTGGATCATGTACAGACTATAGACATAGGAATAAGAAGGGCCAAAGCAAAAGTTGATAAACAGAAAACAGTAGCATAGAGCTAAAACGCGGCTGATTTGTCGAAAGATACACTCTCGTATGGTAACGGCAAGTTTACTCATTTCAGGCCAGGGGGGGCATGATTTTATTCCATTTTTAGCCCATATGTCCGTGTGTCTAACCAGCGCGTGATAAAAGGAGATGAAGAAAGGGGTGGTCATAAGAAAAGTGCGTTCTTGGAGATCTAATGGATCTTTAACTTTGCCATGCTGAATGTAGCTAGTATGCGAGTAATGTGGGCCGCGTTTCATGATTTGATTTTCTTGAATGGTGATTTTTCACTGTCCAAATGTGGCAACGCTACAACTTTATGTTCGGTTGGTTACAACATTTATACTGAATATACGCCCCCAATACAAGAATTAGGCTCCAGTGATGATTATAGAATATATAATGGATCGACAGAACTCATATGCAGGTAAATTACTCCAATTTATGCACGGGATATATGAGCAAATAATCACTTCCGACACGAGGGTAGAGTCCCCCTTGAAAAGACAGAAAGGATCAGTTTTTGCAGAAATTTAGAGCGCAGAAATGTAAAAATAGTATTTATATGCGTGTAGCACCGTATATGCTAAGTGATATGCGTGTATCACCTCCTGGACACGGATGGGTGTCTCCAGGCAAACGTACAAATGCAGTGAAGCTTGATCTACCTACCGGTAAGACGGCTTGATATGAACGATGCAAGACGAGAAGTAAAGTTGTCGGATCTCGTTTGAGCTCTAAACTGCACGCTGAAAATATGTTTCCCCCCAAAAATGTGATCTGAGACCAAGATCTTTTAGCTGAGAAGTAAACTACACGCTGGTGTTAATTTTGAGTGAAATACCACACCGCGATACCGTGAAAAAACATAAGAATCTGGAATTGTCTAAGCTTAGTGATTCAAGACGCTCAACTCGGTGCATCAGCGAGGAGAAAGAGGCCCCTGCATAGTGCATGTAAGGCAATGCATACTCAATCCGGTAATTAATGCAGGCACCAAAGAGTATTTATGGACACCGAGATCTTCTTCTTTGGTATCAAAATGGTTCCCTCTCTTTTCAAGTGCGCCACGCTTCTTAGCACTGTCGCTGCTCAATCGTACGCTAATTCATCTTCTGCCGTTACCAGCCCGGGAGTTGGTCAAACTGTATTCACTACGGTTGTAGATGTTTTTACCACTTATTGCCCTACACCAACTACTATTGTCACTAATGGTGGCACTTATGTTGTTACCGCTGCTACAACTTTAACCATTACCGACTGTCCTTGCACCATTGAAACTACAGGGCCTGCTAGCGCCCCTGCTTCTGGCTCGGTCGAAACTATTACTACTGTTGTTGATTCTTATACCACTGTGTGCCCTGAAGATAGTACTATTATCGAGGGTGACCAAACAGTTACTGCTACCAAGGGTGAGACCGTCACCATAACTGCATGTCCCTGCACTCGTACGACTACAAAGGGTCCTGGTTCTGCTACAACTGTTGCTTCTGGTAATAGTACCTCCCCTGAGACTATTACTACTGTTGTCGAGTCTTATACCACTGTATGCCCAGAGGATACTACTATTGTCGAAGGTAATCAAACAGTCACTGCCACTAAAGGTGAGACAGTTACTATCACAGCTTGTCCCTGCACTCGTAAAACGACCAAGGAGTCCGAGCAGGCCACGACTGTTACTAAAGTGGTCGACTCCTACACTACCGTATGCCCGTCTGACACCACCATTGTTCATAACAGCCAGACGATTACTGCTACTAAGGGTGAAACTGTGACTGTAACCAACTGTCCGTGCACTCTCACCACCACGAACGGTGGATTAGGTAGTGGCAGTGGATCAGGCAGTGGAAGTGGAAATGGAAGCGGATCAGGATCAGGTAGCGGCAGCAGCAGCGGCTCAGGAAGTGGAAGTGGAAGCGGTTCTGGATCAGGTAGCGGAGCTGGCGCCACCTCTCATAAGGTTGTCACTGTTCTCACCACCTATTGCCCCTCGCCCACCACCTTTATCCAAAACAGTCAGACTTACATCGTCACCACTCCTACCACTTTGACTATTTCAAACTGTCCTTGCACCGTCGAAGAGTCTTCTACTGCACCTGTTGAGGCCTCGGCCAGCTCTAGCGGTATTATCTCTGGCAACAGCGCCAATACACTTTCTCCCAATTTTGCTATTCTCATCTCGTTGCTGCAATTGCTCTAAGCACTTTATCCAACAAGCTTCAAGACGCTGTATTTTTTATTTTCTTTATCATTCCTATACACTAGAATTCCTATCTCATTAATAGTAATAATCTTTATACCATTGTAGCTTTTTAGTTTCTCATGCAAGCAGCTAATGAATTGTGGAAATAAAACGACTCAACGAGTCTACATCGGGCATTGCTGAGATCGATAGTGCCGTTGCGACTCGAATCACAAATGAGGTACTGATCACCATGCATGATGAAAAAGAGCGCATCAGAGGCGCATCTGATCAAAAGAGCTAATCTCAGCACCAGGTATTGTGTCTGCTTAAGCATCTTTTCCGTTCGTAGAATTATTCAAGAAATTCCGAATTCAATACGGCCAAGATGTTGGATCCAACCTCGCTCCCGGCCGACCTGGTGATTAGTCTCCCCTTCCCTATGAGTAAATATGTCACTCTTTATATCGTGGATCAGTGTACATTGAACGACAGCCAGCTGGGTATTGTTAATGATTACCTTCGCAAAATTATTTTATTACATATTTATTGGGCTCGTCGTACCCACCAGCTTGGAATCGCTGCAGGCAATGGCAGCGGTGTCATCCAAACTGTAGTGCCAGCCAATGAAGTCACAGAAGAATCGTATCGAGAGTTTCTTCCTGTGAAAGGTGTAAATGCTGGTTCGACCAACTATGAAGATATTCTAAGTGGAGCTGAGTACATTATCTCGTACATCAATAAGAAAAAGTACCAAACGAAGCGAATTGTATTCTTTGGCAGTGAGATTTCGTCCATTGAGACGCTGCAAAGTGAACTCAAGGCCAGATCCATCGATATCGAGCTTGTTATGCCTTCGACAACCCTCAAAAACCCTACTGCCGTTGATGGCAAATATACTGATCTTGACAGCTATTGCGGGCGATATCTCCCCAAAATTATTAGCCCCAGTACTGTATATACGGGATACTTGATGCTAGGACACCCAAAGGGCAATTGCATCGAGATTGAAGTGAAATGCCTCGCGGCAGTGCGAATCACCGAGGCGCCTCATTTTAAGCTAGCATACGGTACCGAGAAACCCCAGGCGATCGTGACTACATATTCAGACTACATAAAGGGCGAACCTCTTGATACTGACGTGCCACTACATAAGGGATATATGTACGGAAACGAGGTGATCAACATCCCCCAGAGTCTTGAGAAAATAATCAAAGAAGGCGATGGATACAATGACGGAGCATTTGAGATTTGTTCCTTTGTGACATACGATCCGCTCATGTTGACTGGTGAAGGCTCTAATATTGTGATGGCTACGACTCAGGAGTCTTCGCAGATGCTATCGGCACTAGCACGAGCAATGAAAGAGCGAAAACTAGTTGCACTGGCTCGGTTTGCGTCGGGAAGAGCCAATTCACAGGTCCAAATGACCTTTCTTGAACCTTTCCTTGTGGATGGCGAGCCCGATCGATTGCTCATGACTGCCGTGGTGTTTAGAGACGACTACAAACAGTTTATTTTCAGCGAGTTCAACAAGACTCCCGCAACAGTTCCTACTGCTGCAATGAATGAGGCAATGGACGCGGTTGTGGATGATCTGGATATCGATAACCATTTCGCCTACGATGGTCTCCAGGACTTTATTGTGCCTCAACCACGAGTGGAGCGTTATGTGGACTATATGATTCAAAAAGTTGAGCATCCTGAGCGGGAGCCGACAATACTTGTGCCCGAGTTTCCAACATGTTTTGCCGATGGGGTGGATCTCGATGTTTTGGGAGTCCAAAAGATCATAGAGACAAAGCCTAAACAAGAAGAGAAAGATAAAGGGTATATTGCCCAGGAGCAAGAGCTTGATCTTGATGATTTGATGGGCTAGACTTGATAGTACGAGGCGGACATAAGGCTCTAGGCGACGCGTGGCTCCAGGTTCCGCGAAAAGGTGAGCCTGGCCTCGCCCACAATGGGCAATGGGCTGCCCTGTTTAGGCACAGAAAAGACTAATATACAAGAGATTCAATTGTTAGATAGGGTTTAGCTATGTAAATATTGAGCCGGTGTGAAAACTTGATGCAATGGGCCTTAGGTCTTGACATCGGGCTCGTCACGGCCAACAAGCTGCTTTAAATCCAATAATGCCAAAATATCTTCAATGCTTGGCCTCAAGTACTCTTCAGCGCTCTGGCCAAACTTGGATTTGTCGCCTTCATATTTTTCAAGGTAAAGACGAATAGTAGCACCAGAGGAGCCGGTTCCGCTGAGACGCACAATAGTACGGGCGCCACCTTCAAACTTGATATAAAGTCCTTGATTTTTAGACACTGAGCCATCCAAATCGGTGTAGCTAAAGTTGCCCGCCTCACTGACTACGAGTGAACCGACCTTGGAGCCAACGACTGTAGGCGATTCAATGAATTTAGTCAAGTTCTCGACGACCTTTGCGGCGCCTTCGGAGCTCACATTCTCATAGTCATAGCGAGTGAAGAAAGTACGGCCATAAGTGTTCCAAAAGTCCTGTTGAATAGCCTTGATGGATGCAAGTTCGGGGTTAGTTTTGGCCACGGCCGCGATGATGTTGAGCCAAGCAATAACGGCCCAAACGCCATCCTTTTCACGAATATGGTCGGAGCCAGTACCAAACGATTCTTCACCGCAGATACTGAGCTTTTTGGCATCAAACAGCGCACAAAAGAATTTCCAGCCAGTAGGCACCTCATAGACCTCAAGGCCTTGTTTTTTAGCGACCAAATCGATTGCTCCAGATGTAGGCATTGAGCGAGCAAGTCCATGAACACCGCCGGTCTTGAAATAGGGGATCTTGTCGGCATGATGGGCGATGATTGCGACCGAGTCACCAGGAGAAACAAAAGTACCGGCACCATAAATCATATTACGATCACCGTCACCATCAGAGGCAGCGCCAAAGGGGATTTTGTTGGCATCAACGGCGTCGACCAACGTGTGGGCGTAGACGAGGTTCGGGTCGGGGTGGAGGCCACCAAAGTCGGGTTTGGGAGTGCAGTTTTGAATGGCAGACTCATCGAGACCAAGTTTCTCGATAAAAATTGCACGAGCGTAGGGACCAGTGATACCATTAAGGCCATCAAACAACAGCTTGAAACTGGGGGTTGTAGCAATAAATTGCTTGATTGTTGCAAAATCAAAGATTTCCTCGAGCATCTCAACGTAGTCGCTCGTAGTATCGATGATTTCGACCTCGAGAGGGCCGTATTTCTTGCTACCAATCGAGCTGAGGTCGATAGCACCCAAATCCTGCGATTTGTACTCTGAAATGGTCTTTGAGGCCTCGTAAATCTTATCCGTAACGGATTCAGGGGCAGGACCACCATTTGCCAGGTTGTATTTAATACCAAAGTCGTTTTCGGGTCCGCCTGGGTTATGGGACGCGGTGAGGATGATTCCACCGGTCGCGCCGTACTTGCGAATAACGTGCGAAGCCGCGGGGGTCGACAACAGTCCATTCTGGCCAATAATGAGCTTGCGCACGCCGTTTCCGGCGCTCAGGTGGGCAATCACCTCTATGACCTCTTTGGAGTAGTAGCGCCCATCACCTCCAACCACGAGGGTCGCGTCGGGGGCCCCCTCAGGAATAGAGGTGAGGATCGCTTGAACAAAGTTCTCGGTATAATTTGGTTGCTGAAAGACCTTGGTTTTCTTGCGGAGACCGCTGGTACCGGGCTTTTGATCGGTGAATGGTTTAGTTGCGGTCATTTGAGGACGTGGAGGGAGGGAGGGAGGGTTGGTGGGTAGTGCAGGGAGGGGTGTGAGTGTCGTAGGGCTGCGAGGAATACTGCAAAGGTAAAAAAGGGCAAGGGACAGGGTTGAGTATTGACTGGCTAGAATAAATCAGAGATAGCTTATATTAAACATGATTGGCAGGGATAGCCTGGCCGTTGCTCTACATGGGCTCTATTTAGTTGGATATGTGGGGTGCATAGCTTGTTGGGAGAGTATGTGCATGGTCTGTATGTATGCTGAGACAGCAATGATTAATGGATTATTTAGCTAAATTTTTGAGAATTATACGAGCCCAAGTCTCAAATTAGACCTTTGCTGGTGCTGAGTTTTGAGTATATTGATGCTGGCCCAGATTGCTTGGGTGGGGTGACATGAGAAGGTGGGGGGTGAGCTGATCCGCCACTGCAGTGGCGTGAGCAAGTGGGGCCCTATCTGCATTCTCCCGTTGCGATTACCACGAGTCACTACCAAATTAATTAAATTCTACTTGATCCACCATCGGGTGCTTTTCAATTTCTCGCCCAGACGCTAGCAACTCGTCGCGACATGTGCCGCTTAGGTAGCTAGCTGGCTGCTCACGTAACGTAAACAACTCTCTTTCCTTCCGCAATGTCAAAGTACGAAAGTCAGCCCAGCGAAGGTTCTGCATTGCTCAATGTATTTGGATCGCACGTTTCTCTGGCGGAACTTAACGGCGATGTCAGTTCGCGCGCAAACAGCCGGCAGCCTAGCAGAGCACCGTCGCCGCCACCAAAACCGCTAACCGCCGACACAACAAAGCGCGCGCGCTCGCGCACAATCACAAAAAACGCCGCCGCACGGGGTCGCCCCGCCGTAAGACACAGCCTGCCGCTTAGCCGCTCGGCAATTGTTTTACGGGTGCTTGCGTTGTATGCTTCGGGCCTCATTTTCGCCGCTAGCGTAGCCCACTTTGTGGCCCTTGGCCGGCTAGGACCAAACCTTGCGGCATCGTTTCCGGCAGCGCTGTCACCGGCGATTGGTGCCGTGGGCCTTTTTGCGGTGGCGATTGGCGTTAGTTTCTTGCTAGTTGATTCCTATGTACGCACTGAGAAGCACCAACGCTACGATTGGACATCGTTTGTGCGGGGTACGGGCGCCATTTTCGGCTTGTGCTACGCTACTACCAAGATCCAGTCGGCCTGGATGTTTTGGGGCCTTGCAAACCCTATTATGTGGTATGTTGTTGATGCTTCTGCGGTTGGATTCATTGTCAGTGCTTCTCTCGCCTGTACGACTGCTGCCGTAAGTGAGGCAATGTTTGGTACCAGCTGGCACGACACGATCGTAGTTGCTGCTTGCTGCTTTAGCGGTGCGATTCTCTGGGGAAACCTCGCAAGACGGTTATTTGCTTAGGGCCAATGCTTAAACTCACGCACACGCACGCATACGCATATTCGCTCCCCTTGCATTTATATATCCTGTGCATATCTACATTAATCTATAGCCAACGGCGGTTTGGAGATTTTCACAGGCTTCTCGACCTGTACGTTCGCCACGTTTTCCACGGAAGCTTCCAGTCGCCGGCCACCGAGCGGTTTAAATCAAAATCGACCGTTTGTAAATGCTGTAAATACATTTGTACTGGAACGGCGCTCATGGCAGGCAGTACTAGCCAGTAGGGGATTTTCGTGCCCGTTTCTTGCTGAAACTGCTGCATCAGGCTCTTTGCCGTCAATAAATGATCGTTTGCCTTTGTGGCCACCTCAAACACGACATTTTCAAGCCCTGGTACCGGTTGCTTTGCTTCAATACTATCGAGGATCTGCTGCTCATTGATGTTTGCTTGTTGCAATAATTTAACCGGCAAATTGAGGAAATTGTGTCGTTGGGCATAAAAGTTAAACCCCTTGAGTAACGCGACAATACCACTGGCTTGACCAATATGAGCACAAATATTGCTAACCATTTCATCCAAATCTTGGTTTGCTGCCAAATACTGTTGACTAGGTTCATCCAAGAGCATCTCCAGAGTGGCATAGTTCATTTGACTATAAATACCCTCTCCATACTGTTGCATTGTTTCAATGGTTCTAATTGGCCTTTTTTCAAGCCGATCGGTTTGAGTTTGTACCATTGTGAGCAGGTATTTTTTATGCATTTTAATGCCATCATGGGCAATTGCTTTGTGAATGATTGATGCCACCGGTTCTTGTAGCTCCTGCTCGGTTGTTTTAGTACTAAACATCTTTTGAATATTGGATTTCCAAAAATCGAGCTTGATTCTTGCTAAAACTGGTTCATTTGCTGAATCAACTATTTTTAGTGTTTCGAGATTGAATGCGCGCAAACCAATGAATGCATTTTGGGTGCTCGATGGGTAATATTGCGATAAAATGTACGCAGAACGGTCTTTAGTTTTTAACGAGTTTAATAGTATTTGACGGCTCATATTTGCTGAGACTAGTTTGGATGGATTATTTCACAAGTTGTGGTATGAGTAAAACGGATCACGTGATGTAGTGCCTGCTCGCCGTATTTATTATGGGTGATTCCCTGTCTCCTAGACAAGGTTAAGCGATAAACTGTCATGTACTTTGAATATAAAAAATAGTTGATTGGTTCTGAACCCGTATGCTAAACAAGCACAATCTTAACTAAATAGGTCATTTTGGCTTTATAATTACACCATTCTCCGCATAATATGGAGAATTATTCCTCAGAGTGCAAGAAGCAAAGGTACAGGTTAGCGTCACAACCGGTTGGACGAGTATACAGTAATGGAAGAATTTATTCCAAGTTTGGAAAAAAAGACCCAGCAAAAAGATTCCTATTCCTACCATGAGCAGACCTGAAGAGAGCTTGAAAACGGTTCCATCGCGGGCTCTCCTCGTGACAAAAACACCATCAATTCGAGCTCGACGTCCCTTGACGGCAATAGTGTGAAGAACAATTAGAAATCCTACCAGTTCGATTGCGAGGCCAATCCCAATACCGATATTATTTCCATTTTGATCGTCTTGGCTGATCATGTTCACTGTAAGCGATGATCAAATCTTATCGCCTTCATCTAATGGGGCCAGCCAATGCGAGTCGTAGGTAAAAATTGACTTTAGGGGTCAATTAGTCGAATGTAGGCCCATATAGCGATATAGAATTATGAACTTATCAGAAGATTTAGTGACAGTAGTCTTGGTACAAGAGTGAGAGTCAATCATAATCAAGTATCGAAGTGCCTGCTATGGATCCATTTATACTGTATCGTGAAGACAATCAGGCGGCCCAGCAGGCAGACGGTTTCCTCAGTTATGAGCCAACTATCCAATTAAAGTGTTCAGTGTATTCAGTGTATCCATTGGTGCTCATCCTGCCAAGTAGTTCGCTCAGTCTAGACGAGCACCATGTCCTGACATTGGTCATAGGATCTGAGATGTTCAAGGCCTTATAGCTAACAACCAACTGGTTTGCTACTTCATATTTGGGTTTATAATCTCACCATTATCCGCATAATACAGAGAATAATTCCTCAGATAGTAAGACATGAAGATGCCGGCCAGAGCGACAAAAGGTCCTAATGCGAGCTGATAATAACGGAGTAATTTATTCAGCGCTTGGAAAAAAAGAGATTGAAGACAGATTCCCACTCCATTCATAAGCATGCCTGAACAGAGCCTGAAAGCGGTTTCATCGCGGGCTCCCTGTGAAAGGAAAACGCCATCAGTTTGAGCTCGAGGGCCTGATATGAAACCGGTATAGAAAATAGTTAATGACCCTACGAAGGCAATTACGAGGCAAATCCCAATACTGAGATTAGTGGCTTTTTTATCGCCTTGTTTGCTCATCTTCACCAAGCACACAATTGGCGTTGAGTCGAAAGTCTTATCGCTCTTATCCCCTGTGGCCAGCCAACACAAAACGCAGGGTGAGCTTGACTTTATGGGGCCAATTGCTTGAGTTTAGGCTAATATAGCGACGCAGAAATAAAATTATTAAAACCATCGAGGCTGGAATACCCGGCAAACTCACATACTCTTTAACCCAACTTGAGCTGCGTCTTATAGTCCTCAACACCTGGTTTATGTGTGCCCTTCAAATGAAGCTCACTAGCGAGCTGCATATTGTGCTGATAGCTAGTGAGGATCGGTGAGCTAAGTAAATCTACCACTCACTGCCAGTGACCAATTCATAACTACATAGCAATAATAAAAAACATAAACCCGTACAGTTACAGCAGAAGAAGTATTGTCAAGAGGCTAACAATAGCTGTGGACCCTTTTACTTTAGAAGCGGCATTGGTACCCGATTGACTGCTTGAAACAGCATCTGTATCAACATTGGTGCTAGTGGACAAAGGATTGCTCAAAATGGCTGATGCGGAGGTAGTGGATGGGCGTGTATTACTAGTTGTACCACTACTAGTAGTTGATGTCCTAGTTGTACTGGATATCCTAGTACTAGTGGAGGAGATACTAGAAGATGTACTTGTTGAAGATGTACTTGTTGAAGATGTACTTGTCGAAGATGTACTTGTCGATGAACGGCTTGCACTCACTGTCTGACCAGCGACTTTAAAGTTCGCAGTAGTTCGAGTTGCCACGTCTCCAGAGATGCTAGTCACCGCATAGATTGTTGGTTTCAAACTAATAGAGCTGGCAAAGTTGCGAGCATATGTTGACACAGCAGTAGAGTAACCAGGAGCCTTTGTAGCGGAGGGTACACTTCCTTGAATTGACACTATTCCACTATCATCATCGTTGGATGCATCTAAATTCGCCTGGGCAATAGAGATCTCTTCATTCTCAGCATCAAAAACTAGATACAAGGCAGACAAGACGTTGTCTCCCAAGATAAAATACGCAGCATTAGCACGATTCATACCAATACCTGGCCAGCAAGCAACAGCACCTGAGGTAGTAACCCATTCGTTACCAGCATGGTCGTGAACGGTCTTGATAAATATGCTCAAGGGCACGTAAAAATCTTGACCCCGTATGGTGATAGTTATGTTACCATTGGGCACACCACATCCAATTTCCTCAGTGCTCTCTGTGGCACCAAAAACAGACAAGAAGGATTGTGCAACCTCGGGCGAAAAATAACTCATGGAGGCACCAGTATCGAGAAGAGCAGGCCAAGGTCCACTAAATATTTCCTGGGAGGATGAACCAATATTGAGACTTATTTTATCAACAAGAACAAGAAAACGAGTGACATCTGGGTAAGATCCGGTTGGCTTGTTGTCAACAATACCCCAATTTTCACGTTCGATAGGAAAAGTATAAAGATTACCTTTATACTTACCGGTATCAATTCCACCAAATAAAATAGACCCAGAAAAATGAACTGGGTTACCAAGCCATATTGAGTAGGCACTACTAGTAGTTATGCCTTGTTTATACAATTGCACCGGTAAATTATCGTACTTTACGCCTCCTTTATTGACGAGGGTATTGTCAGTGGCACTGGTACGCTTATAAAAGGAGTACCATGATGCTTCAATACCAATAGGACCGACACCAACTATAGGCTCGTTATTAGTTCGAGTTGCAACAGCAAAATTGGCACCTGTAACTGTAGCTGAGCCAATCTCAATCGAATCCTGAGCATAATATCCTCTAGCACCTATTTCACCGGTAAGACCATAAGAAATGTTAAAATTACTTGATTGGTTTGCCGAGAAGCTGCTAGACTTTGAAGGATCAAAGACTTGGCAAGGTCCACCCTCCTTGAGGGCGCAAGTGCCTTCACTACTGGCAATCCATGTATCAGAAGAACCGGTATCCAATACAAGTTTTGCATCTTGACCACCGATTTTAAGCTGTACATAGTATCTAGTACCATCAGCACTCAGATGGTTGGTGAGCGTATCTCGCTTGAGTAGGGCGCTATGTTTAACAAAGGGGACTAGAAAGCAGTGAACTAGGGTGCACAATAATAACACCAGTCTCATCTCTTCTCACTAATTGATAGACATATTATGAGGATATAGGTTATAAGTATCTAAAACATATGCACATCATTGCTCCCAATTGGTTGCATTGCCTCACTGCATGCATACGCGTGTGCTCTTGTTAGCCGTCAAAAAAGCAGAGCCTCGTTTTACAGACCCCTCGGGGCTGGTATTATAGCTAGAATTGTATTTGTGAGTTGGAGTGAGAAATGATAAATATACGAGTAAGAGTTCTCTCTAAGATTAAAGATGCTTTTTAAGTCTTTTAATGTGAATAAACCGCAGTGGCGTTCTAATACTATGATTGGATGATCATCTCCTAACTGTACTTCTACGTAATTGTGCATGAGTGCTTCAATTAACCACTAGTGGTATAGGCTATGCCCGCTAACGCAGGACCGCTCTAGTGACGGTGGCAAACGTGGTTATTACCCGAACCCGCGGGTTCCTCAGTCTTGTATTGTTTCTGACCTTGGAAAATGTATTTTTGTCGATGAACTTGACCCCGGGGATGCCAAGCCATGCATTAGAAAAACCTCATTAGCAGATTGCGGCCAGTGATGCATACCCCGCAAATTCGCTATGATGGGCAGTCTAGCAGACTGCAGTACCCCAATTTTTCACTGTTGAATTTTTATTGTTGTCAAGCAGGTTCATGAGTCTTGCATTTAGTAGTCTATAATCTCCATTTAAAGTCATCACAATGTAGTTGATATTAGTATGACTTTTTACGATATATTTACAAACAAAGTGCACTCAGATTTCTATATACAATATAAAGGTCTCGGTTTCTGTGCCCCAGCCTTACAATGTCGCTAAGGTCTTTGCCACTTTCTTCTTGGGCAAAACATTCTGCTTTTTTAATCTAAACGTATAATTCCACTTTCGTTGCGCTTGTTCAGCTCTCTTCAACTGAATCTGACGCTGTACACGCGAATAATCTTGCAGCCGTCGTACTTTATCGTTAATTTTTACAATCTCCCTCTTGATACGTGCTAGGTCTTCTTTGGACTTTGAATCCTTTAATGATAGCTGCAAAGCCCTCATTTTCTCAAAACGGTCTCTGTTTTTATTTGCTTGGTTAAGGATTCCTGCAATACCCCGAGAACTGATTTTGAGACCTTGGATTCGTTGGGTATACATGGCCACTCCTTCGCGTAGAAATGCTTTGAACCGTACCTGACGAGGTGTGCTGGTGCGTTGTAGATGGCGTTTGAGGCGTTGTTTTTCTTTGATCTCGCGGAGCGATGGCCCTAGGACCGTATCGATAACAGCAGTGTCGCAGTCTTGTAAGTTCCAATTATTCCGGTGAAGAATTCTATGTCGTAGATTATTCAGGCCAGCGGCCATATGCACTCGAGCATACTCCAATGTGCCTTTTAGCGGTGGAGCATTATACTGATCGTAGCGTCGTTCTTGCCTCGAAGCCCAAAGCTGATGCATTGCTTGTGCGTTCTTTTCAATCTTATTTTTGGGGGCATGCTTTGTGAAATTGCTTTTTACTTGTTCCAAACTGATTTCTCCCAGTGCACAAGCTCGTAATTGTGCTTCGAGATTGTATGCGGCTCTTATATGGCCGATTTTGGCATAATTTGGTCTTCGATTAAATTGTTTTCGCACTTTTTTGATAAGCGACGGATCTAAATGAGTCAAATGTCGGACTATACATCTATAAACTCCCCTTACGGCATGTCGAGGTATTTTCATGTGTGAGTAATGGGAGATTAAGTCAAGATTAAGTAGACAATGTCGGTCAAAATTGAGGTAGTTGTGTAGTTTTTATAAAAATTATCGGGGTATTAGTTTTGATATTCCGGCTTGCGGTCTGTTTGAACTCAAGGGGGTGGTCTTGCAGGCAATAGAGAATCTGAGTAAAATGATCTCCAACACTGTTAGCACAATCTCTAGTACGGATTTCAAATGCAAAGTACAGTCAAGTAGACGCTTTATAATCAAGAATTATACACAATTTCTTAATTGTTCGCCTACAATTTCGTCCGTTTGCGATTTTTTCACTTTTTATCGTCACGCTTCTTATCGTCATCTCCAGCTTACGCTAGATTATAGACCTCGCTGACAAACCATAGACTTTCCTAACTAAACTCCCAAGCAACTCCCCGGATTCGCACAACTGATAATTGACTCATTCAAGGCTGCATAAGTACTCGTTATACATATGAAACCAATTCTTGTGCAAAAGTTTGGTGGTACGAGTGTTGGTAAACTGCCACTAAATATCGCCAACGATATTATTGCTCCATATCAACAGAATGCTCGAGTGGTTGCCGTTTGTTCTGCTCGCAGTACCAATATCAAGGCCGAGGGCACTACAACTTGCCTATTACGGGCAGCTGAGACGGCTCTGAGCCGCACTGGCAACTTTAAGAAAGAAATCGATTCTGTATTGCAAGGTCATCTCAAGGCTGCTAGTGAAGTTATTGGTGAAGATTCGCCCTTTTACAGTGATTTGGTCGAGAGCCTCAGTGCCGAATGCCAGCAATGTATCCGGATTCTCGAGGCGTCAAAAATCCTTAATGAGATCTCGAGCCGTACAATGGACCTTGTTTTATCCGTTGGAGAGAAACTTGCTTGTTTGTTTATGACTGCTGTACTTAATCACCGTGGGGTAAAGGCTCAGTACGTTGATTTCAGTAATCTAGTACCACTTGGCGAGACTACGGTTGTTTATGATGATCTCAAAGCTATTATGGCCGAGAAAATCCAAGAAATTCCCGAGGATACTGTGCCTGTTGTGACTGGTTTCTTTGGGTTATTACCAGGTGGTCTCATCAAGGCTGTTGGACGCGGTTATACTGATTTATGCGCTGCTTTGATTGCTGTTGGTCTCAAGGCAGACGAATTACAGATCTGGAAAGAGGTCGATGGTATCTTTACTGCTGATCCCCGTAAAGTACCCACTGCCCGTCTCCTAAGCCAAATTACCCCCGAAGAAGCGGCTGAATTAACTTATTATGGCTCTGAAGTCATTCATCCGTTTACTATGGAGCAGGTGATTCGTGCCCGGATTCCTATTCGCATTAAAAATGTCATGAACCCCAAGGGAGATGGTACAATCATTTTCCCCAGTAACGAGAGTAAAGATGGTACAAGTACCCCCGTTCATCCCCCACTTGCTGTTTCAAAGTCTTATGTTAGCTTGATTGAAGCAAAAAAGGGCCCCACTGCCGTCACATCCAAGATGAACATTATTGTCTTGAACATTCACTCCAATCGTACAAAGGGTTCACATGGGTTCTTGGCCCAAGTATTTGGAATCTTGGATCGCTGGAGACTTGTTGTTGACTTGATCTCCACTTCAGAGGTGCATATTTCCATGGCCATTCATGCCCTTAGCCCTGATGGGTCTCTTAGTGGAGCACTTGAAGAGTTGAGGACTTATGGTAGCGTTGATGTTACGTCAAATTTGTGCATTGTATCATTAGTTGGTAACCACATGAAGCAATATGTTGGTATTGCTGGTCAAATGTTTACTACTTTGGCCGAGGCTGGGGTCAATCTTGAAATGATCAGTCAAGGAGCATCAGAGATCAATATTAGTTGCGTGATCAATGAAAAAGATGCATTAAAAGCCGTTAATGTATTACATCACAAGTTGTTGCATTTGTGAGTTGACGGAGGAGCGGCGGCTAGTATTGAATGTGGTTCACACTTGCTAGTGCGTAGAGTTTCTGCTACAGAAATATAACCAAAATTCAGAGTGCTACACCTGATTTAATTAAAAAAAAAAACAAACAAACATATAGATTTACCAAGCTATGATGCCAACGTTTGCCAATAGTGTTTAGTATGTAACTGGTCACTTGATATGCACACGTTTAAACGGCAATATACAAACCACCGCGAGATGGTTTTCTTTTCGTTTATGTATTTATGGGTTTCAAGCGACGGTGCAAACAGTGGGGCAAGCGGTAGAGGTTCACAAGTAGCTCCAAGCATCATTTTTATGGAGCTATCGCTTAAAAGACAAACACCTGGTGGTCGGCTTTACTAACTGGTTTAGGCTTTTCCCAGCCAAGCTCTACAGCTGTCTTTTTCATAGCACTAGTCATGGGAGTAGGGCCACACAACAACAGCTTAACATCCTCGGCAGGAGGCTCAAGGTGACCCTTCATAATCTCTTGGGTAATAAATCCTTGAGATCCAAGCCATTCAGCGGGGGGATTGTTGAGTACATGATGGATCTTGACTTGCTGAGGATGGGAGGCAGCAATTTGCTCAAGTTCGTCACGAAGCAAAATATCCTCAACTGCAACATTTCCATATAGTAAGCTAACAGTAGTGTTATCAGTAGGGTCGGCAACAATCGCCTTGATAACTTGGTACATGGGAGTAATGCCAGTACCACCGGCAACCATATTGAGGTGACGAACCATGTTTGGAGTATATTTGAAGAAACCCTTGGGTCCACGCACGTCAATGCGATCACCAATCTTGAGCTCACTAATGTGCTTGGACATTGTACCGTTGGGATAGGCTTTAATGAGCAAATCAAAATATCCCTTGTCGGCATCGCTAGAAATAGGAGTGTACGAGCACATAACGTCGCGACCCTTGATGTGAGCCTTGATAGAAATATGCTGCCCGATAGGAAGGCCAAGGCTATCCGTCTTACGGGGCAAAGCGAATCGGTAGATGGCACTATTGTGGCTAACAATTGTCTTTTCCACCAGTGCAAACGGGCGGAATTCGGCAGTATCAAGCACTTTTGTAGGCCCACCACGAGTAAATACATACACAGTTAGCACCGCGATAGCTACTGCAATAAGGAGGGCGAGCATATTGCAACTAAAAGGGGTGAAGTTAAACGTACAAGTACGTGCAGAGCCCTTGACATGGCGCCGCTGACTAATTGATTAGCGTAACCGCCATGCACATTGACATGAGCGCGCATATAGCGATGGCCATAAAGGCATATAGACTAATAATTTAGCATGTAATTGTAAATTATGTATTCTATGACTGATAGAGGGGGGAGCAGTGGATTTGGGATCCTGAGTGATGTATTGCTGATAGCTTATTGACAATCAAACTCGTATAGCTCAAAGTCCATTATTTTCAGCAGAATAACCCGTAAGAATTGATCGGAGTATTTAAATCTACTGTATATTCCCATATGTACTCGCTGGTGTTGGTTTGCGGGCACTTAAAGCTGTGCCCCACTTGGAGTGGGATACTTTGCCTCATTTCTAGCCGAATTTTCAGCACCCATCAAGCTAAACGTATCGTATCAGGCGTAAAGTCAAGGGCCTCTGATTTTGGAATCTAGTATATGCATAGTTTGCAAGTCCCGTATGCACTGGCCATCAAAGAGTACGCAGATCGTAGACTTTTCAGATGCTTCGTTAGCTTTGCTATATCGGCGCATGCTTTACACATGCGCGAGTCTATACTATACTGGTAATAACGCTCGACCGTTGTGAACCTTGTAGTCATTGACCGACCCTGGCGTATTTAGGAGCTCATAGTTTAGCCTCGGTCTATCTGTGCCAGATACCGAGAGATAGCCGCTATACGCTTGTTCAATTGTTTTCACACTCTCATTTTCATCACAGTACTGGATGGTTATATCAAGCGTGCGCATCGTAGAGGCGCAGTTGCCATTGCCGCTGCTATCTGATAATAATTATTATCCCCACTCGCTAATAAATTAACCAAAATAGAGATTAGTGAATATTTGAAAGGGGACTCTGCAAAGTTATAGCCTCATGGGAAAAGGTAGTTATCCCAAAGCTAATAATGTGCGGTTACAACATGCCGTAACTCGTTCGTACCCTCACAATACACTGAGGATATTGAAAGTAAACGAGCGGGATGTTACAGCTGTTCAAACTTGGTTCATGTGAAAAACAGCCAGAGAGAACTGCGAGATCGGCTTGCCATGCATCGCCTGCTACAACGCTGTCAACGGCCAGTACTTCTGGTATACCCTCCAATATCTGATCTATTAGGTTCTTATATATACTAGACTATAGTAGTAGCACTGCCGCATGACCTATGATTATTGGAGAATGAGACGGCGAGATGACTGCCTCGGGAACTATGGTATATTTGCTTTCGAAGGATGTTCTGGCTTGGGAGATGGTCTTCTTAGCTTGCGGCGTGGACAATATGGACACAAATAGTGGTGACATCTTGGACAGTCTGCTCGTAGGGGAGCAGTAGTAAAACACCCACACTCACAACAAAGCCACTCTACTGAGCAGTGGTCGTCTTCGTATTCTCGAGCAATGCAGTCCTCAGGCAGGCGAGCGACCCAAGCCATTATTAATGCTTGTAGAGGATGGGGGAGATTAGCTCTTAAACTCTTCGGACAAGCCGCTTCCAGCCCCTCATATAAACTGTTTTACCGGTATGCATAGCTCACGGATTATATGCAATAGCTTGCATGAAGCATGCATACTCTATGATTTATGGGGTGATTATGCTGGTTAGGTAATAGAAAGAGTGCTTGGCATGTTGTAAATTAGATAGAAAACTGACGTCAGTACTTATACCGTGTAGTTGAGACCTGACTGTGATCTCAGGCTACCCTTGTGGGTTATACCTGACCATTTCAAAGGTTCCTTTTATTTTTTGTTTGAATCATAGTACCATCTACTTGTCTTAATTACACGTACGAACATAAGTTCCTTATATTTTTTTGACAGCTAACGATCTAAAACAATTATGGTTACTTTGAATCTGCTGGCACACCCTGCAAGTTGACTCGACCGTGCATAGAAGCTTTTGGCTCTTGGCCATGAAAGTCAAACCACAATTTATCGGGATTTCGGATATCATCTGCACAGCGTAAAGGAATCACTAGCTGTAGGAGATTAAGGTTTGCCACATGATGTCACAAAATGGGCCTGCATCTCATATGTCTTGATTTATCTGAGAGCATGGGTGCCACATATGTCAGGGGTAAAGAATACGAACATCATAAGGACTGCTCAGAAACTATCGAGCTGTATACGAGTACTGACAATAGAGTGTAATCTGGGCTACCTGTGTTTCATATGGCATTTGGCAACCCGAGGCCGCTAGAAAACCAAACCACACCCAAACCCTAGTTAGTACTCCGACTAACAGCCTGCAGGCTGGCCGTTTTTAGATTATGCGATGCAGTATGTCTCATGCACTTGTGGAGGCTAACTGCATACAGTGCGTTTGACTGCATGCATGCGTGTGAATCAACGGCTTCAGTACAAAAACTAGCACAATCACCATTCATTCAGCAAAAGAGTCGTAAATTGCCTATATAAAATTTGTGAATGTATTTTATGGCGAGGGTGAGGATGATGAAACGTGTTCAGCTAGCCTCCTCACTGCCAGATCGAGAATCTGTGCAGATTGTGTACCTGTACAATATCTTTTCAGGTAGAAAGAACAGGAGGCTATATATAAGTGTAATATAATAGCTTTGAAAGAACTAATGATCACATTTGCCTTATATTTATTCTGGCTTTATAGCCCTACATTCTCTTTTGTCCGTACGTTGCAGACCCAGAAGGGTCTGTCACAATGTGACCCATGCAAAACACGTGCAGATATGATTGCGTGAGATGCACAACGGCTGTGTGCTTGAATCATCCTTACGATTAGCTCGATAGTTGATACCGAACTGATACCAGCCCAATAGAAATATAGAGTATCTTGAATGTATGTGGCTAATGAATCCGTGGGCAACACTAATGAGCTTCCTATGCGAGTAAGATCGTCTGCACATGGTCGGACCTGCTGAGTACAACACATTTTTGATTTATTCGAAACATATACCTGCTCCTACAAATAGTGTAAATAGCTGTTCATAAGCTCATAAAGGCTCTTTCTCTCCTGTATCTCTATAAGCGCCCAGAGACCTACAGCCGATTCCTTTCTTGACGAGGCAACGGAGGGTCAGTTCTTACCCACTCAAAGACCAGGAGCACGCGGAGATTTATGCAATAGAATATATTAAAGTATATGCACTGCTTCTAATATTTCCTGAGCACGCTTCTTGAACGCCACAATGGAGTTGTGACGGTTATTGTATATCAATGACCTGTGAGGATAAAACGTGCCTATATTTAAGCTCTAAGTTGGTTTACAAACTTGTGAGAATCTCCACTACTCTGCCAAAGACTACATGGAGAAACTAACTATTGAAGATTCATGAGCTTAAAAACTGAAAAATTGACGACAGAAATTGCATTGTCAGAGCGTATTTGAATGATAATTTATAGTAACCAGCCGAAAGTATACGCATCCAGCTTATACGCAGTGTATTATGAACTGGTTCAGAAAGTGGCCACAAGGCGATGGCAAATCCGTCCAACCGCCTGCGATCAACTGAGATAGTCTGTTGTAACACACCGCATAAATGGTTGTACAGGACTGGTTTCTTGATGACCTCCTGTCTGGGATTGGTGCGCACGTACGCAAGTAACCCCAATGAGCTCGAATAATATAATTAGCCTCATAACACGCGTTTTCACTATTTATATTTAATACGGTGAGTAAAAAGTCTATAGACGTATATGACACCTACTCAGTGCCTATAATGATCCAAAATGCACACTGGCTGTCTTCACTTGTCGATGGTTCCTAGATTCTAACCGGTTAAGATATGCCACTATCATTTGGCAAGCATTGCAAGATCAAGGTCGGCTCTGCATCGACTTTCCTTGCAATATCAAATGAGGCAATTTGAGGCTTAAATATGAGCGATCAAATACTGCACGCAATAGCCGTTTAAACGATTTACATTCGGTGTGCATTTTGCGCATAACGCTGCCTTTGTGCAAATCCAGTCTAATGAATACAAGATTTTCGTGTCATATAGTGGTTACGGCCATTTGTTTTGCCGTAACGACATTTTATTTTACATACATTGCCCTAGATACGATGCATTATCGACACAAATATGCACTAGGTATAAATAGCACTAAATATAGGTATTGCATAAACTGCCAAGACCAGAGCTCAACTAGTGCATAATAGGCACGACTTCTAAGAAATAGGAGGAATGACAACTTTGATCATCAACCCGGTTACATACGTGTGTGATTATCGCCTTTACTCTTGTTTAGCCTGCGAATACATACTCGAGACTTGAGATAGAAATGTGACAGAGATGGCTATATTGTGTGCAGCATGGAGTCATGAAAAGTTGTATCATTGTGCTTCGTCGCTTCATGGTGCGCAGCGATGCGAGTATGCGTGGCGTATACATGATGCTTTTATCAGCAACCGACTTAACCTAGTATTTTAGCTGTGCATACGTAACACTCTCGGCCTGCTAAACATTCATTCTTAAAGCTTACCTTCTTGACGTATTCTGGGGTGCATACTGGCCAATGTGCAATTGCGTCATTTGTACTTGACAAAGATTGGTAGAGCTCAGGCAGGCACTCTAAACGGAAATTAGAGATAAAAAATACCGTTACTAGAGCCTCGTGGCGAGCCAGGTTTTGATGAATATCTCGTGCGCACGGCCATGTGAGCCTCTTAGCTAGCTACCACTACTTCTTACCCATGAAGAAAATTTACAGCTCAGAACCTCAGCCAGAGGAAAGCCATATATCACCTAAGCTTGAGGAATTACTCAACGAGAGCGTCATCGGACGCAACTTTGAAAGCTCTACTGTATACCCCGCAATTTGAGGTGCGCTGGGGACGCCGATCCATGCAGGGGTGACGATAACTGACGACAAGTTTAGATACTTTGGAGTATATTCTCACGCAGTATGTGCCAGGAACAAGACTTTTTCTTGTACTAACGTGTCTGAGCACGGCTTTTACACTCGCATTTGAAAAATAGCTAAGACTAGTCCATAGACCCACCAAGTAAAGAAGGCTCCTCAACGAATATATGACAGCGATAAGCTCATTACCATGAAGACCATGAAGCTGGTGACATGCATTTAAACGAATATTGGCGTTGCTCAAAGCCAAGACAAGCCCTCTGGGAAATGTTACAAGACTCGTGGAGAGCAGATCAGGCACCAGATACACAACTGAATTGAGAGAACTACCAGGAAAATGGGCACCGTGCTCTCCTCAACAATATAATTATCGCTAAACATCGATAAACGGCATGCAGGACGCATGCAGCCTAAGCGCCACAGGGCAGAGGTTGAACAAATCGCCGCGTTTTTATTAGCTAAACGGCGATTTTTCAGCCGTTTTGAGGTTTACCCCGCACGGAGCTAAGCGAGCATCGTAGAAGACAGGGGGCCAATTCTGGCTCGACTGTGCTAATTTAAGGGATAAATGACCTCCACAGATTGATTTGACGAGATAACCGCGTCTCCTCAACAGATCCGCATGACGTGCACATGGTATGCGTGACGCCACAAGCAAGCTGCAGCCCAACGCCACAGATCCGATGTATGCGGCTGTGTCCGCCACAATGAGCCAGTTTTCTTTCTACCTCGCCTTCTTCTTTTGATCCGTTAAAACATGCTTGGACGCAGTGTAGTCCGAAGATTTAGTACTCAACCACCACCTCCTCCTAGAAGAGGATTCTTTTCTACTACTTGGAGATTATTCAAATGGTCTGCTGGATTTGGCCTCGCCGGTACAGTTGGATATGCTGCTGTTAATCTCTATGCTACTCACAACCCTCCCGAGCAGTTGCCAATCCCTAAAGACAAGCAGAAACTGGTTATCTTGGGAACTGGATGGGGCTCTGTTTCGTTGCTTAAAAGCCTTGATACTTCAAAGTACGATGTTACTGTGATTTCTCCTCGCAATTATTTTATGTTTACCCCTCTTTTGACTTCTTGTAGTACTGGTAATGTCGAGCACCGGTCTATTATGGAGCCTATTCGTCATGTTATGCGGTTCAAGGAAGCCCAATCTACTTATATTGAAGGTGAAGTTACCGAGATTGATTCTGCTTCAAACCAACTTGTAGTTAATTCAACTGATAAGGAATTGGGTGAGAAGAAAACCCAATCGATTCCTTATGATGTTCTTGTTGTTGGTGTTGGTAGTGAGATCAGTACCTATGGTATCCCCGGTGTCAAAGAGCATGGTTGCTTTATGAAGGAGATTGACAATGCTCAACAAACTCGTAAACGTATTATGGACTGTATTGAAGCCGCTTCGTTCCCCGGTATTGATGATGCCACTCGTAAACGGTTGCTGCACACTGTTGTTGTCGGTGGTGGCCCTACTGGTGTTGAATTTGCCGGTGAGCTCCACGATTTCTTTGAAGAGGATATGAAGCGGTTATTGCCTGAGCTAAGCGATGATTTTAAGGTTACTTTGGTCGAAGCTTTGCCCAATGTATTGCCCAGCTTTTCCAAGTATTTGATTGATTTTACTGAAAAACATTTGACTGCCGAGTCGATCGACTTAATGACCAAGACTGCTGTTAAAAAAGTTACCGAGACCGAAATCACTGCCGAGAGAACATTGCCCAATGGCAGCAAAGAGACTGTTGTGTTGCCTTATGGTACGTTTGTTTGGTGCGGTGGTAACATGCCTCGCCCAGTTGTTCGTAATTTGATGAATGCGTTGCCCGAGCAGGTGGCTGCTGGTGCTCGTCGTGGTCTTGTTATTGATGAGTATCTCAGAGTCAAGGGTGGTGACAATATCTACGCTGTTGGAGATTGTGCTCAGAGCCATTTCGCTCCTACTGCCCAGGTTGCTGCTCAACAGGGGTCGTACTTGGGTACTCACCTCAACCACCGTGCCCGTGTCTTGGAAGCAGAGGTGACTGTGGATGCTTTGGAGGCCAAGATCTCGTCGGGTGGTACCAGCGAAGAAGACACAATTGCACTTAAATCGGCCAAACGTACCTTGAACCGGTTGGGAGACAGCAAGCCATTTGCATACTCTCACCAAGGCTCTCTAGCCTACATTGGTAGTGAACAGGCCGTTGCCGACTTGAGTTTCTGGGGCAACAGTTTGTTTGCTTCTGGTGGCCGTATGACGTACCTGTTTTGGCGTAGTGCGTATTTGAGCATGTGCTTTAGTTTCCGTAACAAAGTGCTTGTTGCCTTTGACTGGATGAAAGTTAAGATCTTTGGCAGAGATGTTTCTAGAGAATAAATTTGGTAAAACTAGTTTATGTAGCCGATTACGATAGATTTGTTCAAAGTCCGATCAGCGTTGCCAAGCATGCGTTTTTTTGAGCCGCACCCGAGTGCGCACCCCAAGCGCAGGCACACACGGGCGGGGCTGCTGCCTTACTACATTTGTAGGTAATCGTCCCAAACTTGACTGACAAGCGCATGAGCCCACATGGGCATTATTACTACAAAGCCGATTACTAGAGCGCCTTAAACTCCCAAAGTCCTACAAAGAGAAAACCCTTCAGGCTAGTCTGCTTAACAATGGAGTATCGGCAAAATTCAATCCCTCAAGGCATTCCCGCTTTGCCGCAAACGGCCCATATGTACTCAACCGGCGGGGCGGACGCGGCCGGGGCTCCTCGCGGCCAAAACGGGCAAAACGACGCACCGCACAATGGCTTCCACTTACTGCAGCATGCGCCACAGCAGTACGGTGGTCAGTACGGTGGTCAGTATGGAGCCCAGTACGGAGCCCCATACGGAGCGGCAGCCCCAGGTCAGTATGGCCAAAATTCACCGGCACCGGCACCGCGGGCAAACCCGCCATACCCTGTGGGGGATACGCCATACCCGACGGGCGATACGATGGGTCCAATGATAGGCCACCGTCAAGTGCAGCGACCTCCGCCCGAGCGGCGCCTTAACCACCACGCTTCGAGCCCCGCGCTCCAAAGTTCACAGACGTCGCACCGCCCTCTCAGGCTACCCCAGGGCCTGCCGCAAGGCGCTCAGCCGCACCAACCACAACCACAACCGGCATCGTTTCAGCAAATACCCGTGGGGTCGCCCGCACGTCAGTTTCAAGGTCATCATGGTCGGTCAGGCTCGGCCGGCAGCATCCAGTCATGGAATGCGCCAATGTCGACCCTTAACGAAGCAAAACCAGCGCCCAAGCGCCACTATATCTGGGAATCAAGTGCGCCCAAACAATTTGAAAAGCTCAGTATCAATCAGTTTGAAGGAATCCGGCGAGCTGCGGCTCAGCGACCCCATGAGCCTCGAACCCAGCTGGAGTTTGCCAAACGACTCGTTGAGGCTTCTTCACAGCTTGCTTCGCGGTACTCAGACCCACAAACCCCGTCAACAATTTTGAGCGATAAGCGCACCGAGCAAAGGAACCGCGAGGCATGGACGCAGCTGGCGCTCAAAATCACTAAAAAACTCGTGAGCCGCACAAACATGCCCGACGCGGTACTATTCCTTGCCCAAAACTACTCATCTGGTGGTATGGGCCTCGATGTCGATAATGTTAAGGCGTTTGAACTATACAACCGAGCGGCCAAGCTCGACCAGCCCGAAGCGTGCTACCGTGTAGCCGTATCGTATGAATTGGGGATTGGCACAAAACTCGACATTGAAAAAGCTCTTAGCTGGTACAAACGGGCCGCTCCGCTCAATGATGTCAAATCAATGTACAAGCTGGGTATGACGTTTCTCAACGGTGGTCTCGGCCAGCAACGCAACTTTCGCGAAGCGCTCATGTGGCTACAACGAGCAGCTGATAAGGCGACACCCAATAACCAGCATGCGGTTCACCAGCTGGGCCTGATTTATGAAAGCGCTCGACAGGATGCCCCATCAGATATCGCCCGCGACAATACAAAGGCATTTGACTATTTTTCAAAAGCAGCCGCCGTGGGATATACCCCATCACAAGTACGGCTCGGCCGGGCCTATGAGTTTGGCGAACTAGATCGACCAGTCGACCCGGCTAAATCGCTCGAGTGGTACACAGTTGCTGCTCAAGCTGGCGACTCGGACGGCGAGCTGGGGCTCTGCGGCTGGTACTGGACGGGTATTGAAGGCAGTCTGCGCGCCTCCGACACAGAAGCATTTCTATGGGCCGAGCGAGCGGCGCAAAAATCTAATACGAGGGCCGAATTCGCGCTCGGAGTATTTTACCAGCTCGGGGTGGGCGTCTCGGTCGACCTGGAAAAAGCTCGGGGATATTACTTGCGGGCGCACGAAAAGAAGCACCCTCACGCGCTTCAACGGTTGAAAAGATTAAACCAAATGTAATTATTTATTTATTGAGCAGCGAGTCGCTGTTATTAAACATTGTGTGCAGGTCGCAGATGCAGCGTCAGATACAACCGCACACACCGGTAAACCGTTAAATAAGCCTTCAAATTAAATACCAAATGGAATTTGAATCTTTAAACACCCGTGGATGGGCATCAGCTTGTCGACTTTCCCAATGCGGTAACCAGACCAAACCAGACCTAAAAGGGAAACTCCTCAAGACAATGGTAAATTGGGAGATTCCCTTCAAAAACTCGTTATTTATTTTTTTTTCTGTCACTCATGAGGTCGGTATATCCTCTGTTCTCCCTTGTGCTTGCTGAACGCTGGGAGCCCTATACTGAAGCGTGCTATACACTGGCGAGTAAAAAACCATGGACTGGCTGCACCAATATTACAGGCCCAGCTGCTCTTCAACAATGCCTTTGTAGAATTGCTGAATTCAACTTAATGACCGCTAATTGTATTCAAATTGCTACCGTTGATGCACCAGTTCGCAACTATACTGTTTGTCCTCCAATGCTACTCGAGTCAGCCCATGAGTCTAAAAACATTGGCCTCAATAACTGGCAAGAAAAGCAGGTTCACAATATGGTTAAGCTCGTGTCAACTCAGCAGAGCTTGGATTCCACCACTATCAATAGACAGCGAGCTGATCGCTACTCGAATGGAATTTTTATTTACTGGCTCAGCTTAATGGCTATTTTCACGATCTTAAATATGTGGCTATGGCTATACCCTCGCCAGTTTGTCTGCGTTTTCCAGCTCAAGATGTTCAAGCTGCTTCGCAAGTACCTCCAATTTCACCACTTCGAGCTATTGGATCAGCTCGGCGTCCCATGTAACCTGGAAGTTGTTATCCTGATTGGATTCCTTGTACTTGACATTGCGGTCATGTTCGCCAATATCCCGCTCGTTACTCTCCACACTACTTTGCCGTCTGACGGCAGCCAGCTGCTTAAACATATCGCCGACCGTGCTTCCTATAGTGGCGCAAAAATGCTGCCGCTAGTAGTTTTCTTTGGTGGTCGCAACAGCTTCCTTATGACCTTGACTGGCTGGGATATCAAGCGCTATAATGTGTTTCACCGCTGGATTGGCCGTACCATGCTACTTAACTTTATTATACATGGCTGCTGCTATGCTTCGCTCAAAATTTCCTCAGATTCATTATCGTCTGCCATGAAAACAGGCGTCTTTCAATTCGGAACTATTACGCTTATTATACTTGCCTTGATTTTTATCCAGAGTATGCGTTACCTTCGTACTAGGCACTATGAGATCTTCTTGACTATTCATATCGTCTTTTGGTTAACTGTTTTTGCGACGGGGTACTGCCATGTGTCGAAGATGGCTTGGGGTCGTCAATGCTTTTGGGCAGCACTTGGTATTTGGCTGGCCGATCGGGGTCTCAGAATAGCGAAAATGATCTTCAATGGATTTGCAAAAAAATCAATTGTAACTGTACACGAGAATAAAGTCGTTGAAATTGCAGTTCCAATGGATAGCCGTGAGGACCATTGTGGCACATTTGCGTTTGTTCATTTCTTGAACCTGCAATGGTGGCAATCGCATCCATTCAGCTACTTCTGCGATGGTGATTTCATGCGGTTTATGGTTAGCCCCCGAGCAGGAATCACCAATGAAGTCAATCAGTTGGCTCAATACCGGTCTCCACAAGTAGTCATTGATGGTCCGTATGGAACAAGACCCAACCTCGAAATGTATGATACCGTTGTCTTCATCATCGGCGGAATTGGAATTACGTCTGCTTTGGGCCATTTACGAAGCCTATTGCGCAAGACGCCTGAAAAAGTAGTACATCTGCATTGGGCAGTTAAAGGTACTGCGTACCTGGAGTTTGTACACTATTTATTGGAAATTATTCCTGGAAATGTGTTGCTCAGTATTTATATGTCTACTACCAAACAATTAAGCAGTGTTGAATCCCTCAACAACAGTCTGCGTTCATACAGCGAAAAAAGCATCATGACCGACTTACATTACTGCCTAGTACGATCGCGTCTAAATGTGCGGGAAATTGTTTCTAGCCACATCTATGAAGGCTCCAAAGGTGCCCTTGGAGTGATTGTATGCGGCCCCAACTCGATGGCCGTAGAAGCAGGCGATGCGGTCCGTGATTCGATGATGGATTGCAATCAATTTGTCGAACTATATAACCATAATTATTCTTGGTAGATATATGTATTTATTAGTAGAACTGTGCCGAGTGCATATCATGCATTGCATTGCATGAGAAGCTGAACTTTTTGAAATCCCATTACTAAATTTTTCAATATGAGCGACTCGCTTGAGGAACGGTTAAACCGGCATAGCGATTCATTTCAAGGGTTATTGTCGTTAATACCCGCGAAATATTACTATGACGAGGAAACTCAAAGCCAGTGGAATCGTAAGAAATCGTCAAAGGCCGACAAACGAGAGGCCAAAAAGGCCAAACTCGATCCGCTCGCGGGATCTTCAGCTGCTGATGAAGCCAAGAGAAGAGCAGAAGCTGCCCTTGAGGAGGATTCTGACTCTGATTTATCGGTGATCTACGATGATATGGGCAATGAGATTAGGTTGAGACCTGAGAGCGACGACGAAGACCAGGACGAGCCCGGGCAGCCTCAGGATGCTAAACACGATGCTGCCAAGGAGGATGCCCAATCTAAAGAATCCGAGGAAAAGCCAAAACATTCAAAGGGCAACAAACCTAAACTCAACGGCAACGCCAAGGAGCCAAAGGAACCCAAGCTGGAACAAAAACCTGCAGAGTCGAGTAAAAAACAAAAGCAAGCTGCTAAAAAACAGCAACAAGATAAAGCGATCAAGGAGGCCGGTCCTTCTGAGCCTGAGACAGAAGCCACTGCTCCCGAAACGGCAGAAATTTCTCCAGAGGCAGCAGCAGCTAAAGCAGCAGGAATTCAAGAACTTCGTCAAAAACTCCAAGATAGAATTAATTCATTGAGAGAAAAACGTAAAGCTCCCGGTACTACGGCTCCTGGTGCACCAAAAAGCCGTGAAGAACTGCTTGCAGTACGCAAACAGCGTCTCGAACAGCGTAAAAAATTGAAACGCAAACGTGACGAGAAACCCGAGGAAGACCAGCAGCAACCAGAAGATGGTCGTGACGAGAATATCGGATCAGATAATGAAGAGCAGCCTGACGACGATATTATCTTTGGTGGCGTCAACTTTAAAGACGGCCAGAAAATCTCCAAAGACTTGGAATTGGCTGCCGAGAAAAAGCTCAAAAAACGCTCTGCGCATGATCAGCTCAAATTTCTCGAACAGAAAAAGCAAAAAATTGCTGAGCTCGATGAAGACAAACGTAAAGAGATTGAAGAAAAGGCTAAATGGAGCCGGATGATTCTGCAATCTGAAGGAGCCAAACTCAAGGATAATGAAAAATTGCTCCGCAAAGCAGTCAAGCAAAAGAAAAACAAGAAGCTCAAGTCAGAGACCGAGTGGAATGACCGTAAACGTAAAGTTAGCGAAGGGATTGCCGACCGTGAAAAGAAACGGAACCAAAATATCGCCAACCATACGCTGATCAAACAAGCAAAGGGCAAGAACCAAAAGAAAAAATTGCGGCAACGAGCAGGATTTGAAGGTAAAAACCGCCGTAAAAACTAATTTATTTTAGCTAACTATATCTACTTGTTCAATCCACGCCCTTTGGTTGGGGTCCTTATGTTATCTTATTTGGATGTTGTGGTGAGGGCAGATTCGAGCCCTTATAAAGTACGCAACGGTCTTTATGCTTTTATTTCTTCGGATGGAATTATTTTAGGCAAAGTATTGCCGTATATTGCTCGATCTTTTGGCAATATGACCGACGTTTTCACTATTGACAATGAAGCCAAAACTTTGCAACTCCAGCCCTACAAATCGCAGCAAGAGAGGTCAAAGGCAATTGCTCAACTCATGAACGAACTTAAACGGCTAGGAAATTACTCTGTACTTGAAGGTTGGCGTAACGAGTTGTATCCTGTTTACCTTCACAAGGAGATTTACTTTTTAATTGAACGTAGTGGTGCTTGTTTATTGGGCCTTGTGACTTATGGGGTCCATATTAATGGTTATATTCCTGCTGCAAACCCTCAAGACTATAAATTCTGGGTCCCTCGCAGATCACTGACAAAACCTACTTTCCCGGGAATGCTCGATAATACAATTGCTGGTGGCTTAGGACACCCTTATGGTCCGTGGGAAACTTGTATTAAAGAGGCTGGAGAAGAAGCAGGTCTAAGCAAGGAGTATGTCGAGGAAAACCTCAGCTCTGTGGGAGTTTTAACTTATGAATTTATAAAGGAAAATACTTTGGACTCTGAATCTGGAGTTTTTCAACCAGAATGTGAATATATTTATGATTTAAAGTTTGTCAATGGCCAAGAACCGCACCCTGTGGATGGTGAAGTTGCCGAGTTCTATCTCATGACGTTAGACGAGGTTAAACAAAGCCTTGCCAAGGAAGAGTTCAAGTATAATTGTGGATTAGTACTTGTTGATTTCTTCATTCGCCACGGAATCATTACTCCCGATAATGAAAAGGATTACTTTGAGATTGTTCAGAGATGCCATAGGGCTTTTCCTTATCCATTGAGGTAGGGAGGACCTTGGGCGCTTAGTGCTAAACCGTTCGTTATAAAATTTAAATAGTCAGGTTAGAAATTACTCGATTTGGCCGTATGATGGTGGCCAGTTTTTATCTATGTACATTATTATGCGGCGACTTGTCGGTGTTCTCATAAAGCTTCACCGGATCTCGCCATGGAAGCAACCTCATTCCACTGGCTATAAATATCTCTTAAAAGCATATTATCATCGCTCACTAGAGCAATCGTCATTCTAGGCCCTTGACCAGGTGTGTCGCCATTAACGGTGTAAACAAGTTTTCGAAGCTCAAAAGTGTCTTGCCAACCAAGTATAAGCAAATTATCGAGCCCAATATTAAGACCCGATAAATCATTGTACTTGATAATAGTTGCATTGGGGTGTAGCTTGCCTAATTGCTCTACCGATACAGAGTCAGGGACAACCACCAATGAGTTACCATCCCATACTTTAGCTAGCGTCTCTGCATACTTTTGAACTTGTGTAGGTTGATTTACTGTATCTGGAAACATGTACCCCTTGTCAAGTGGCATTTGCTCTCCTGTACATCTCAGCAGCTCAATCCGAGTACTGAATGGCTCTGGAGCAGTACTAACCTCCAAGACCTCTTTTTTTATACTTTGAGCAATAAGAATATCTTCCATATCGCTGAACTTTAGTCTTTTCATGGTGTTGGCAAGAATCATTAGTGTAGGGGACCGGCCCTCTAACAAGTGTCTGAGCAGCTGCTCAAGTGGTGTTGCTCGTTTACCTGAAGTTTGAAATAGCTCTAATTCATCAACAACCAGCTGGTTCAAATTATGCAACGGTACAAGTGACTTATCAAATGTCAAGTAGTCGAGTAACCTTGAAGGGGTACTAATAAGGACTGATGAATGAGTTTTCATCATTTCAAGTTGCTTTTCGTCGAGCTCAGTATCATTTGTTCGGTATAAAACTCGTGAATCGATGCCCAACTGCGACAATTGAGCTGCATATTGATCTGCTAGACCAGCACCCGGCACCAGCACCAAACTTGAGACCCCATTCTTTGCATATGCTTGTCCCTTTTGAGTATTTTGTGCAATGGAAATAGCTGCAGCAGTGGATTTTCCGGTTCCTGGTACAGCCCTACTAAGAGCACTTTGATCTGAAAAGTTTAATGCAAGCATCTTTGTCTGTATAGGCTTTGGGGAATGCCACGGCAGAGACTGGAGGAGACTCTTATGCAAATCTAGTTGAGAAAACTGCTTTATTGATCTTGGATCATATTTCATATGCGATTGTAGTATCAATGCAATATTTCACTCGCCAGTAAGCAGTTTTTACTTTACTACAAACTAGTGATTTTACTATGTTGATTTATAGGGTTTTTTAGCCTTTAGCTTTATAGACCTATCTATGTAAGCAGATTCCGCCTGTCAGCTGTCAAAACTTGCCCCCCCCCCCCCACTACATAAGCCATAGGCAAAGCCTACATCCCAATAAGGCAACTTCTATAAAGGGCATCCCATAAGCTAAAGGGCCACAACTCACTGTCTTCCTGTAGATCCTTTTTTGCTGATTGTTTTGCGCAATGGACTCGATTACAACTACTTCCGAGATTGTGGCAAACAAAACCGGGAGCAACTCGCTTGATCCTGTTAATCTCCTCAAGTATATTGCTATCTACCTCTTGGAGCTGTTGTCGGCACTGCTCATGACCTCAACCGGATCTTTACTGAACTGGTTGAGCCGATCTTTTTCAATCACCCTTAAAATGAGTACTGTTGTATTCATTGGCCTCGTGATCGTTGCCGTTACTTGGGCCCTGATTCGATACCGGCTAATGACAATGTATAGTCGGCTTCCTGAGGACGATAGTGATAAGGATGATGATGATTTGTGGCTCGATGATGACGATGAATTGCCTAAATCATCGTATGCCAACTACTTTGATGAGTTCCTCAGTGCCATCAAGGTATTTGGATACTTGGATAAAAAGGTCTTTGATGAATTGACTAGACATATGCGAACATATCGTATTGATGAGGGGGAAACAATTCAAATTAAAGACCTGGATGGGTTTGCTGTTGTCATCGATGGCTGTATGCAAGTGTACAATAAGTCAGGGGCCGAATATCAACTCATAAATGAAGTCCGTAAGGCTTCCCCATTATCCTCTTTATTTGATATTTTATCTATGTTTACTAAGGATGTTGAGATTAACCAGGGAATTTACTGCTCAGAAACTCTTCTTCATGATGAAGACATCCCTGATATCGACCTCAACTCTCCTACTACACCGCAACCGGCCCCAGAACCAGAACGAATCGCTGAATTCGATGCTCTCGCTGAAAATATCTGTGCTGTAGCTAAGACAAGTTCTCGAATTGCCGTTATCCCTTCCGAACCATTCCGACTAGTCGCTCGCAAGTACCCGATCCAAACATCTAACATCATCCAAGTCATTCTCCTGAGATGGTTCCAAGTTACAATGCATACCTGTAGCAATTTCTTTGATCTTACCCATCTTGTTATTGAAGCAGAAGTAGATTTGAATCGGGCCTCGACTACCCGAGTGCCGGCTTGGATCAGCGAGGGTGCTAGTAAACGTCTTTATCACATGGCTCAAGAAGATCCAGAGCAAACTGTTTTCACACTTAAGCCTCGTCGTAAAGGACCGAATGTTCCTGGTGAACAACTGTCGGGGAAAGTGCACCATGTTTCAGTGGAGCAAGTAGACAAGAGCTATCCGGGTGATCTCGTGTCAAACGTACCGATTTTATCGCGTACAAACTCTGTATTTGACCAGCAACAGCTTATTTCGGCTTTATCCTCGGTTTCTATCTCGTCACAAATCGCCAATTCATCCGATCAACGGTCTTCTGCTGGCGGGGATTCTGAAGATGCAATTTCGCGTAAAATCCTGGTCCAGGAGATGTTTAAATTAATGGGTCTCGATGGTCAAATGAAAAAAGTCGCGGATATTGACCCTAATCGTCGTGATTCTTTGATATTCAGTACACCAAATAGCCCCATGTTCCATCAAACTGGAGCAGGCTTTGACTTTAACTCTAGAATGATCAAGGGTCGGTTTACAAATGATGCTCCCTCTTCAATCAGTGAATCCACACATGTTGAGGGTAAGAGTATAACCTATGAGGAAGTGATTGACTCGGCTGCGAACTTTTTACAGATTATGCTTTATCGCAAGGGTGAAGTTATTTCAAAATCGGGGGATAAGTGCCAGGGTCTATTTTATATTATTGATGGTACTATAAGCGTCAATTACAAGGGCCAACACCTATATGATGCAAGCAATGGCAATATCGTTGGCTACCTCGAGACCATCAGTAGCCAGCTGGCATTCTTTGAACTAAAAGCTACAACTGACGTTATTGTTGCTCGCATTACCAAAAAGAATTTCGAAAAATTAAGTGACAATTACCCTCTCATTTTCATGTCCACAGGAAAAGTCTTGACGACAATTCTTCGTCGGTCCATTTTATTGCTCGACTTTGCTCTCGAATGGACAAATTCTACATCTGGAGAAACGCTTTTCCGGGAGGGACAGGATGCAGACGCTATTTATTACGTTGTCAGTGGCCGGATTCGTACCTACAAGGGTGTTCAGGGCCGAGGCAAGAAGCCAGAACTAAAGGGTGAATATGGACAGGGTCAATACTTGGCTCAACTTGAGACATTGCTGGGTGAAAAATACTCTTCTACTGCGATTGCAATACGTGAAACTGAACTTGCTCGTGTCTCGCGCACATTGATTGAATACTTGTCTCAAGCGTACCCTCAGACCCCACTGAAAATGACCAAATTGGTGGCTCGTGAAGTGGCAAGGCGTGAAAATAAAGAATCGCATGTTATTAGGGCGTCGCTAAGTAGCATGCAAGAGTTTTCTACAATTGCAGTCTTGCCAACCAGCGATGGCCTTCCAGTGCAAGAATTCGGTACGAAACTTGTCGAAGCGTTTAGGAGCAATGGTCGTGATAGCGTGTCGCTAAGTCGCAGTACGATTCTCGATTATCTTGGAAAATATGCGTTCAATGGCCTTCGATCCCTCAAACTCAAGACCTATCTTGCCGGCCTTGAGCAACAACATGAGACTCTCGTTTATATGGCTGATGACGTTGCAGTTACTTCCCCATGGACGCGTACATGCATTGAGCAAGCAGATTGTGTATTGTTGTTGGCAGATGCGGCTGCTCCTCCTTCCTTTAGTGACTATGAAAAGATCCTGGTCCGGTCCAAGATCCATCATCGCTGTAACTTGATTTTATTGCACAATGACGAGGTCGTACGGCCTGGAGTGACAGCAGCGTGGCTAAAACGGCGTACTTGGGTATCTGCGCACCATCACATTCAAATGGATTTCAAATCCAAGGCAGCTGATGCCGATAAACGGCCCATGGACAAACGCGGGTTACAACGGCTACGCAAGATCAGAGACAAGATCAAGAGCGAATTTAATGAGCGTCGAAATCTAACCAAAAATACCAATCCTCCTGTGCCGAAAAGTCAGCACAATCATTATCGGTTCAAAAATGATTTCAATCGATTGGCGCGTATTTTATCGGGAGAAGCAGTTGGCCTTGTTCTTGGAGGTGGAGGTGCCCGTGGGCTGGCCCATATCGGAGTAATTAAAGCGCTCGAAGAGAAAGGAATTCCTGTGGATATGATTGGAGGTACTTCTATTGGCTCTTTTGTTGGTGGTCTCTATGCAAGTGACTATGATACCTTGTCGATGTATAGACGAGCCAAGAAGTTTTCGAGCCGGTTTGCATCATTTTGGCATTTTTTACTTGACTTGACTTACCCTACTACTTCTTATACTACAGGCCATGCGTTTAATCGTGGCATTTGGAAAACATTTGGCAATGCTCGCATTGAGGATTTTTGGCTCAAATACTTCAACAACACCACCAATATTACACATTCCCGTATGGAAGTACATCGTTCAGGCTATGCATGGCGATATATTCGTGCATCCATGTCGTTGGCTGGTTTAGTGCCACCATTGGAAGATAAAGGTGAAATGCTTCTCGATGGTGGATACATGGATAATTTACCGGTTGAAGAGATGCGATTATTGGGGGCAAAGTATATTATAGCTGTGGATGTTGGCAGTGTGGATGATACTACTCCAATGAGGTATGGAGACTCGCTAAGTGGTCTGTGGGTGTTGCTGAACCGATTCAATCCATTCAGTGAGCACCCAAATATTCCCAACCTGGCAGAAATTCAGGCCCGTTTGGCGTATGTTAGCTCGGTTAAGGCGCTTGAAGATGCCAAATCGGCGCCCAGTGTGCTGTACTTGCGGCCGCCGATTGATTTATATGCGACGCTTGATTTCGGTAAATTCGACGAGATCATGTCGGTGGGTTATACGTATGCGATACGAAAGATTCGAGAATTAGAAGATTCTGGTGAACTCGATAAGATTGCCGGTATTAAAGATACTCAGAATCGTTGGGTCCCCGAACTTGTTCGTCGTCATAGTTTCTAAGCCCCGTAGCTAGAAAGGACAAAAAAAAAAGATAAAAATTAGCTAAATTATTGTCTAATTAAAATGACGCTGTCGCCTCGTACAAACAGCATCTCGCTGCGATTCTTTTGAGTAGTAATTTGATTGTCATTAAGGCTGTAAACAGTTTCTTCGCAGTTTCCTAGAACCATGTTACAATGTTCATCGTATGCATGCAAAATTCCCACCAGCTCTCTATTTCCTCGTAACTTGATAATCACTTGCTCGTCGAGCAACGCCCGTACCATATCGAGCGGAGAAGGCATTGATTTGACGAGGGGTCTTATGGGGGGTTATATCCGTAGCCCCAGTGTCGAGAGCGATTTTTCGACGCCACAGTCGCCACGACCTCCCTTTTTTACCTGTTTGCCAACTATACGTCGAAATGAGAAATTTCAGTACCTCAGCTTGTACGTTGCGTAGAGCAGTACAAACGGCTCGCCCACTAGAACTTCGTCCTCCCGTTGAAGCCAAAGTTGCTAATGTTATGACCTCACAAGATCACCCTCTTTGGCAATTTTTCAAGGACGGAAAATACCTGCGTAAACCAAGTGACGTATCTGATTTGGGAAACGCCTGGACTATTCCTCAACTGCGTCGTAAATCGTTTGATGATTTGCACACATTATGGTACGTCTGTCTCAAAGAGTGGAATGCACTGGCTCGGGAATCGGCCATTGTACACCAATTCCAGAGCCGCCCCGGTAGAGATACCGATAAAGTAGAATCGCCCAGTAAATTCGACGATTCTATTTCCACTATTCAGTCGACAATGCAGAGTATCAGACACGTTTTGGCCGAGAGATATCATTCGTTCAGACGTGGCCAGCTTGAGCTCCCACACACTCAGCAGCAACTGCTCGATGAATTTAGCAGAGAGTTCCTTGAAGCAGACTCCAACTCGGACGCCGAAGTAGCCGGCCAAATGGAGCGCTTCCAGTATGTGTTTTATGGAATCAATCCCCACCTCGAGGACAACATCCCCAACTCCAAGGTGATTAGAGGACTGTACGATATGGCCAAACTTAAGCTCGAGCGTTACGCTGGTGACCAAACCGAGGTATCATCGGTTGACGATATTCGTGAAGCATTTGTTTTGTTCACCTGTGAGCACACCCCCGAAGGAGTAGCACAAGCCGTTGAGACAATTAAGGAGGTTCGTCAAGGTGCTACACCTGTTGAAGATGAAGTATCCACATTGGCGGAGTTGTTGTTTAATTCACGGGAAGCTGTTGACCATATCGAGTCAGTGGAGAGTACTGAGGAAAAGACCCAATGAACTGGATCATAAAAATGTAATGTATATAGCTGAATATATTGAAAAATAAAGGAGCACCGCAAATGCAATAATGATGGGAGGGGACCGGTGCAGCTTGTCGCAGATTGGAAATCATCAATCATAATCTATGCTACCACTTTATACACTAATACTACTTGTTGGTGAGCCTTTTGTATTGCTAGTAGCGTCATTTAAATCACCATCAGTGCCATTTATATCACTAGTTGCTCTCATACTAGCAGCACCATCGACTACAGCATCCCGGCCGCTACCCGATACTGCACCCCATCGTTTGAACGGATAAAGCACAAAAGTGGCCTTTCCAATCACAAGCCCCGCACTTATAGGACCAAAAGAATTACTATCAACTGAATGAATGTTGTCTCCTTCGACCCAGAAATGATTTACTGGAATTTTCACCTCACTAGTAGGATACTCGCTGGTTGGTCGTGGATCGACCGTCTGGCCAGCAACTGCCAGTACTCGTTTAATAAGAACTCGGTTAGGGTTCAAGGGGGAAGTGAATGCAATGACATCTCCCTGTTGGATCGCCTTTGGTCGTCTCAAGCCCCATTTCTTGACCACTATTAGATCATTGGCTCCAAGCGATGTATCGGGGTTCAGAGCTGGTTGCATACTACGCCCTGAAACCCACATTATTTGTCCTACTGTTTGATTAAATGTGATAGCTACGGGGATCCAGCTGAGAGCCCATATTGACTTGTTCATGCTTATGTGTGACCAGGCGATGAAAACTGGTGCCAATTGGAGGCATTTTTAATTGTTTACTAGTTTGAATTAAAGTTTGGGGGTTAAAAAAATTATATCTGTTGCCGCTTTGAAAATATTCGTATGTCTCTGTAGTCGTATCGGTACCGTTTCAGTACCGTTTTGGCAGTTCCTGGCAGGAGCCGTGCGGGTGCCCATCGTCAGTACGGCCCCGGTTTGTCAGCGCATCACGCTACTGCTTCGGTTACGATCCGGCTACTGTCAGACGAGCATTGCATGATAACCGCTCGCCAGAGGCCATTGTTTCATCATAAAATCTTCATCCTGGGGACTAAGTGAAAGAGGCAATATGCTTTCCAGTCTTTGAAATATTGCGCCGATCCTTTTACGCTGAGGGCCACGACACACCGCCCTAACCCTAGCCGTCCGGGTTGTCATGAGCGGCAATTGATCTGCAACAAGAACGAAAAATGTCTACAATTGCACACTTTTTTGCTAGTTATCAAAGAGTAGGCTGATCTGTATGTACAAGGTATCTAAGCACAATTGTCCGCGAAAAATTCAAGGCGGCATTGTGGCGACTTGGTTGACTATGTGGGGTGCTTGTTTAGTGGGGGTACGTTGAGCTACTATGCACAAAAACGCAAACTCAGGACAGAGTTTACGTCGTCTGTTGACATGGAATACTTGAGGTATCTCGCTCAGCATTATCTTTTCTTGTTGTTTGCGCGGCGTCTGTTGACCTGGGGGCCCCTTACCCCACTGCATCGCTTATCAAACCTCCGGGAAAACCTCCCCATGAGAGCAGAGAAGATCCAAATTACCCAGCAAACTCGATCACTGCCAACCCAATCTATTTGTTGTTCAAACAGGTACACAGGCAGGCTAATCGGCCCCCGCAGGTACGGGCGATCCTGCGTCTGTCCTGCTATGCACAATATAGATTGCATGCCGTGCAGTGCAAAGCGTACATGATGCATGGCCACGCACTGACAACAGCCCACCCCCTCCCCCCCAGGGAAGGGAGGTTTGGGAAAAATTTGGTGCAAGATTGCCAATGACTGGCAACTAACGAGGGGGTAAAGAGTGCACCCAGTGCATCATATTTTTGCCATGCTATATATGGCCGGGGTCTTGCCGTATTTCATCTCCGGGGGCCGGATGCCTGATTGAGAGATGTGCAGTCGGTTTTTTTTTGACAGATGTGGACGCAATACGTCCATGCATAGAAGATGCATGGTCGGCCTGCTTGCATGAAGGCTTGTGGACTTGTACATTCACAGCTGCTCGATTGGGGGTGCCAACAGAAACGTTTCTAGCCAGTAACTATACTGGTATTAAGGGTCACTTGCTGGGAGGTTTTTGGTGCCATCTCGGGTGACTTTTGTTGCAACACATCTCACCTATGTGATCAGGTAAATTGCGAAAGTATCGGCTAAAAGATTAATACTGGTTTAATCGCGTTTCTGGCTCGATCTATAGCTTCAATTCAGCCATACTCGTTCTTTGCCTCTGCCTAAGCATCGCCGCAGCATATGCACCCTGCAGAGAATAATGCCGCATGCATGCTGATATAATCACATTCTCTGCATGCGTCGAACTCCCTGCATGCTGATATAATGCGTAATATCGCTATATAATAAGCACATTTGTCGCAGCTTCAATATTTTTATATTGATACCTTATGATTGCATCAGCGCTGCCATCACACGCTCCCGCAAGCGACGTGATAACGTTTGGCCAGGTCTACATTGATATGTTTCTCAACTCCAAGCCCATTCAACTATTGTCGCCGGACGAAATCAAACAACTCGCAGGAGATATTCTGGCCCAGCACTTGCGCAATCAAGAAATTCTTACATACCCTTGTAATTATGAGCGACGCCAGCACCAAGACACAGACAGCAGGCGAGGCCGTCGTGTACAAAGGACGCCTGCTCCTATACTAACCCGTCTTCGGTAACTAGTCTGCTGGCAGATCACTACCATGCCGCTGGAACTTTTATTTAATTTTTTTCTAATTCTATCGCTAATTTTTCATTTTTCAATTGTTCAGGTTGGCTGTGCGACCGTGGGGGTGCACGTGATACCTACTAATCATGCTGCTACTTGCAGGTGTCAAAAGTTTAGGAAGCATTTTCCCTGCAGGCGTAAACAGCTCCACAAAAGACCCATGTAATTTGTTTGAATGTGTTGATAGGTTAGAATTTATATACTTCTAGCATGGGTGCAAGCTATTATAGGTATTTTTTTCTAGCTGATATGGGATGCCTGAGGCTACCTACTAGCAGTTGTCACCGCCCCGGGGCCAGAGCGATCCACGTACTGCACAATGATTGTACGCCAATAATTTGTGCAAACACTGCCTGTTAGCACCGCACAGCCACTCTTTACCGGCAACGCCGTCATCTCGGCCCGTGTGCATGGCGGCCGCTCCTCTGCACGTGCCACCGCATGACCTGCCACCTGCTGCCCGGTGGAGCCTTCTAGAGCTTTGTCAGCGGGCGGCCATATTCTCGCGACGCACGTCCCAGCTCATCGATTACGTGTAATGAAGTGCGTTAGTTTGGCCGCGTTGTTAATCTGTGGAGCAGCTGGTAAAGACCTGGATCAGCCTCCTGTTCAGCAGGTGCAGGGTGATTTTGTACCTGCTGGTTCTCCTCCTGGCGACGATTCGGCAACCGTCGTCGAGCACCCGGACTTTGAGCCCTACCCCGACCCCGAGGACTTTGCCCATGCAAGCTTGTTTGAGCAATTCAGCGCGCCCGAAGGGGAATTGTTTGAAAAATGGCGGGTCTCGCACGCCAAAAAGGCCGATTCAGTCGACGAGTTCAGCTACGTCGGTAAATGGGCCATCGAGGAGCCTTACCTTGTGCCTGGTTTCAAGGGCGACAAGGGTCTAGTACTGAAAACCCCCGCAGCTCACCACGCAATTTCTCACAAATTTGCCGAGCCATTGGTTGTTGATGACAAGCCGCTCGTCGTGCAATACGAGACAAAGTTCCAGGATGGACTCCTGTGCGGTGGTGGCTACGTCAAACTGCTCGGCCAAGAAGACGAGGAATCTGAATTCTCCAATGCTACTCCCTATGTGGTTATGTTTGGTCCCGACAAGTGTGGCTCTACCGATAAGGTCCACCTCATCATCAAGCGCAAGACCAGTGGTGAGTGGGTCGAGCACCACCTAATGCTTCCTCCTCGCACTCAGCCAGGCAAGATCAGCACTCTTTACACTTTGATTCTCCATCCCAACGATCAGACATTTGAGATTAGAATCAATGGCATCGTTGCAAAGGCGGGCTCGTTGCTGGACGACAAGACGTTTAGTCCTCCGTTTACTCCTCCCGCTGAAATCTATGATGAATCGGATACCAAGCCTGATGACTGGGTCGATGACGAAGAAATCCCCGATCCTGACGCCGTCAAGCCCGAAGATTGGGATGAATCTGCTCCCTTCACTATTCCTGACCTCGAGGCCGAGCAGCCCGAGGATTGGCTCGCCGACGAGGAGCTTTACATTGTTGATCCCGAAGCAGTTAAACCCGCAAACTGGGACGACGAAGAGGATGGTGAATGGATCGCCCCCGAAGTGCCCAACCCCAAGTGCCTCGAAGTCAGTGGCTGTGGTCCCTGGACTCCCCCCGAGATCCCCAACCCTGAGTACAAGGGTATCTGGACGGCTGATTTGGTGCCCAACCCAGAGTACAAGGGCGAATGGGAGCCTCGCAAGATCCCCAATCCCGACTACTTTGAGGACAAGACTCCCGCCAAATTGGACCCTATTTCTGGCGTTGGTCTTGAGTTGTGGACTATGCAAGCTGATATCTTGTTTGATAACTTTTACATTGGCCAAAATATTTACGAAGCTGAGCTGCTCGGTAATGCCACTTGGGGCCCCAAGTACTATGTTGAGCAAAAGGAAATGAAGGCCAATGCCCCCCAACCTAAACCAAGCAAGGGCTACTCGTACTGGGATCACTTCCGGGCCATGCCTCTTGAGTTCTTGTTCGTCACTTTTGAAGACTTTGTGACCCAATGGCGCATGTCTCCCATGGATACTCTGCGCGATCAACCCGTGGCTGCTGCTTTGGTCGGTGGTGCCTTGTTGATTGGTACCACTATTTTCTTTGGTATTATCAATGCCCTATTGTTTGCATTTGGTGGTAAACAGCTGAAAGCGGCCAAGGCCAAGGCAGTCACCACCAAGGAGACCAAGGAGGATGCCAAGCAAACTGAGGCCCCGGTTGCCTCGACTAGTTCTGCTAGTGTTTCCGGTGCTACCAAAGCTCAAAAGCGCAAGGTTTAAGTCGAGCAAATGCTCCAGCAACCGGTCAAAGGATCTAGTTGGTAAAAAAAAAAAAAAAAAACCGTGTTGGGACTCAACTTTTGAGGTACCACGATAAAGCTATGTAGATAGTTAGTAAATGATGCTATGAGAGAGTTCGGTTCGTTGTGCGTGGGGGACGAGTTGCTCGAGTTGCGTGAGCTGCGTTTAGATCACTATAGCCATGCACGTCGCCACAAGAGTGCAGAGCGAGGAGGTCCCATTTATACCACCCGTAATGATTTTTCACAACTAAATAATCACAAATACTGTTCTTACCACTAGCAGCTACCAATTGCAACTATATATTCTCAATTCATCTTCGTCAAGAGCCGCAAATGTGACCCCCCCCCAACTG
>JAKTWR010000052.1:0-66508 GCA_030582415.1 Wickerhamiella vanderwaltii | reverse complement strand
GGGAGCGGTGGTGCAAGCGGCGTGGGCGATGGAGATGTGAGGGCTCTGTATAATATTTAGTGTAGGGAAATGAGTTTGTAGATAATAAAGAAAAAACGATTTTCTTTCTTTCTACGGAATTAAATTATTGTACTGGACATTCAGGTTGGCCCCCTGCCGCGCCTGGGGCTCCACCTCCAAACAAATCGGCACCAGGTAATGACCCTTCCGCGAGATCACCAACCAGCTCCTGAGGAGGGGCTCCTGATTCCTGCATTTCAGCCATTTTGAGGGCAACGAACTCACGGCATTGCTGGTCAGTATCGCTGTATTTCGGGTCTTGAAACTTTGCAACAATCTCATTGACAATCGTCTGCTGATGCTTATAGCGAGCCAGCTCCTCCGCAGAGAGGTTCTTTGCATTATCCTCGAGCCATTTGGGATATTTATCATGCATTTCCTTGATTGGTTCGTAGAGAATATCCTTGGAGCTCAATTCTTCCATCAGTGATGCCAGCAGTGAGTCCATATCCCCACCTCCACCAGCAGCGTTTTGGAGCTCTCCCAGCATTTTTTCTAAAAAGTCATCGCTTCCAGCTAAACTATCCCCTACTGTTTGCTTGGACTCATTGAGTCGATTTACAGTTTGCGATATTGTGTCCTCAAAACTAGCCGGGTTCTTAGTGGTGTCGTCACTGCCTTGTACTCCTAATGAAGCCATCAATGCCTCAAGCTCTGCTTTAGCATGGGGGTCATTTCCAAGTGAGGCACCAAGACTCTCCATTCCAAGGGCCAATTTCTTGGCAAATTCCTCGTCAAGGCCCTCTAGTTCATCATCGTCTGCCGCACCAGTGGTAGTGGTAGGGGCAGAAGCGGTAGTGGCCGTAGTCGCAGAAGCGGCGCTAGCCGGGATTTCTTGGGTAGTCTCGGCTTTTGCAGGCGCCCCTAAAACACGATCTTGTTCCTCGAAATCATCGAGAATATCGTCTAAATCGTCGTACTTGTCAGACATGTAAGCAAAGCCGAGCGAGCGAAACCCCACATTTCCACTACATGCGGGCACCCGCGCACATGCATTTTCATAGCTACAGCGAAAGTATCTTGAACAATCTTCTCCAGAAGGAAGAGGACTAGAAATTTATAAGAGTTCAAGTTTATTATTGTTATTTTTGCCCCCGTTGCAAAATCTTCAACCCTTAATTTATGCGTCGCGTGCCCTCTATACAACGGGTCCCGGCCCCCAGTGATTGGGTTTAGTCATGTCACTTTGCCTTAATCGGCTTCAACAGGAACGCAAGCAGTGGCGGAAAGACCACCCCGTGGGCTTCAAAGCTAAGCCAAATAAACTTGAAGATGGAGGGCTGGATCTAATGAATTGGAAATTGTTTATTCCAGGCAAGAAAGGTACCGCCTGGGAAGGCGCGACTTTCCCGGTTACAGTCGCATTCGGTCCCGAATATCCGGCAAAACCCCCCAAATGCCAGTTCCCTGAAGGTTTTTACCACCCTAATATCTACCCTTCTGGTACAGTTTGTTTGAGCATCTTGAATGAGGCCGAAGATTGGCGTCCCGCGCACACTATTAAGGAGATAGCCCTCGGTATCCAAGAACTGCTCGATACTCCCAACATTAAAAGTCCTGCACAACAACAAGCCTTTGAGCAGTTTAGAGATAATAAGGCTCTTTACGCCCGCCGGGTCGCAGAGCAAGTCAAGCAGTATAAAGATTAATTAGTCGTGTAGTTGTTGTTGTACATATATTTATATAAAGTCGCATACAGCGTTTTCACTCCTGCCGCTATGGGTTTATCGAATGCTCTCGCGTGGGGCATCTCTCTTACTCAACTATGAAATTCACATGGGAACCAAACGATGAAGCACGTAGCGAAATGCGCAAGGCTCAGGATGCAATGGCAGCTCAAGATGCTACACGGCAGCTATATGATTCAGTAAGAGAGCTTTCTCGAGCAGTAAAGGGGATTGAGAGCCTTAACCAAGCCTCTGCTCACCTCAAGGTCATCGGCCGCATAAGCACTAGCATCTTACCTCATGGATCGCACAACTCTGTACAGAGAGATAGTACGCCTCGCTCAACCCCATGAAACCATTAACCCTCCATTAAAAGTAGAGCAAGATTCCATTACCGTCCAGGCATCTGAAATCGCACAAAGCCTTGTCCAGCTGGCCCAGCATCTCAACGATATTCGCCCTGCGTACTTGAGCACTACAGCTCCCCAGAAGCTTAGCGAACGTGAGAAAGACGACATTGATTATGATATTCAGCGAATTTTGCAGTCAGAGAACAAAAAAATCAAAACGCTCGAGCGAACTTCCCAAGCACATGAAGAGGCATCAAAGCCGAAAAGATGGTTCTTGAGTGACCCTATAAAGGAAGGCCAAAGGGAAACACGGTACTTACACCATAGAGGCATGTTTATTGGCCTTAATGATAGCCTTAAGCACGCATCTGAAGTGTTTCAAGCTATCCAAAAAGTCCGTGTCACCAGGAGGCTCACAAAGCGCCATGTCTCGGCAGCAAATGCTCCTGTTCCCGCAAATACTCCCCCACTTGTTCAATCATCTACACCGGAACCCACTTTTACCGAAGAACAGCAGCAAGTTCTCGTGCAAGAAAATGATGCCATGCTACAGGACCTCAATGCGTTGCTAAACCAAACACATGTGATTGAAAAGTCAATGACTGAGGTCGCTCAACTACAATCAGAGCTTTCCACACATTTAACATCGCAAACAGAGCAGGTGAATCGTATGATGGACGAGGCATTCAAGACCTCCGGTGATGTAGATGGCGCCAATCTTCAGCTCAAAAAGGCTCAACAGAGGAACAAACGGGCCTCAAAAGTGATTATTTATACAAGCGTTGGCGTAGGTTGTCTCTTATTATTTTACGACTGGGCTCTTTGAGATTGCTCACCTATTTAATGTACTGTGAATGGACTAATCTCCCCTCTAGATCTCTCAAAATTATCGCTAGCGTTGGAGTATTAAAAATTATCAACATGTTTCAAGTTGTGTGCGATAATGTATTATTGCTAACTCTAGTGGGATTCAAAGTCAGCCGTTTGTTTACTTCTCTGAATTAAAATTTGTCTATATTCCAAACCTTAGTTAGCGTCATCTGTACCAATGCTCTCGATAACACCACCACCAACTGTACTGCCGTCCAAACGGAGCACAAATCGGCCCAAATCTCGAACTTTTGAGAAGGGGGTTAAAACAGTAGGTCGGTTAAGCGTTAGCCTTACACGTGCAGCTTGTCCCTTTGTGAGGTGGCGAGGCATTTTCTTAAGCACCTCACCCTTTTTATCAAATGAGGCTTCAATTTTGGATATTTTTACCGATTGGTCGACGCGACCAAGGTAGAACGAGAGAGTAGCTCCCACAAGTACAGGACGCTTGAGGTCAAACAAAATTATCTTTGCTGTGAACTCTGTAATTGCTGGAAGGAGGCCTTCAGGTGCGCACAAAATATCACCTGGGCGGCATTGTTCAGTACTAATGTCCAGTTTCAAATCAGCCACCTCGCCTGCCACTGCATATTCTTTATCACTAACAGCTTTGACTGAACAAGCAACATCCTGCTCACTACAGTTGACGAGAGGGTCCTCTTTTTCGATTGCTCCCGACACGACGCGACCAACAACTGTAGTGTGAGGCTGAAAGTCCTCTTGGTAGACATTTGAGCAAATCATACGGAAAGGAGCATCGATATCCCGTTGGCGGATCTCAATGGACTCTAGTGCTTCAACAAGAGTTGGGCCATTATACCAAGAAGCAGCCGTTGAAGTCTTGAGCACATAGTCACCATCACGCCCAGAGGTGGGAATAAACTGGAGCTTTGAGGGCGAGTAACCAACAACTTTGCTAAGAAACTCGGTAAGCTGAACTTTGATATCTTCAAACCGTTCTTCATCCCAACCTTGAGTATCGAGCTTGTTGACAGCAATAACCATTGAGTCAATACCAAGGCTACGAGCAAGCACAGCGTGTTCCTTGGTCTGACCGTCAAGAGAGAAGCCCGATTCAAAAGCATTTGCATCGGCATCTACTACCAGAACTGCTATATCAGCTTGTGACACACCAGCAATCATATTAGGGACATAGTCACGATGGCCGGGCGCATCTACAACGGTGAAGCGGATCTTCTCGGTCTCGAAAGAAGCTTCTCCAACATCAACTGTAACTCCACGGGCACGCTCCTCGGCGGTGGCATCCATAGCCCAAGCAAGGGCAAAGCTACTCTTACCCATCTTCTCCGATTCACGTTTGAACTTTTCGATGGTACGTTGAGAAATGGCACCAGCATCGAGAAGCAATCGACCCATGAGCGTTGACTTTCCGGCATCTACGTGTCCAATAACTACAAAGCTCGCGTGCGGTTTGAGAGAGAGTTGTGATATGGCGGCCATGTCCTTGCTTTTTGACTTTGCAGCTGCCTTCTTAGGGGCAACTACAGACTGTGTTGGCTTTGTGAAAGCCCTGTCCTGTGCATTTTTCACTCTATCATCAGGACTGGGCTTTGCGAAATTCAGAGTGGCATTACTAGAAGTACTCACTGCGTTAGAAATTGAACTTTTAGGGAGGCAAGCGTCTGAAAAACCAAGTAATGAGCCAAAAGAAGATGGCAAGGGTCGCACAACTTTGATAATCTCAGGCTCTACGATCAAATCAGGCGTTGGATGGTCTTCCGGAGTCGCTAGTGAAGTGGACGAACCAGATTTCGGGGATTCAGAGGGTTCCGGAGATGCTGAGCTAGTAGAAGAGGTATTTTTCTTAGCCAAGAGCCGCGCCAGCGCGGACTTTGGTTGTGATGTGTCGCCTTTATTTCTCAGTCGTGACAGTGCATCGCCCTTTGCCCCATTCTGCTTTTTCAGTGCCAGTTGCTGCAATTTAGACTTACCTTGTGAATTTTGTTCTACTGGAGCGGGCTTAGGAGTCGGCTTGGCCTTTGGTTTAGGCGCAGGCTTGGGCTTGAGCTTTGCTTTGAGGTGAGCAACTGCTGCATCAACATCAAAGTCAAACTTTTCCAATGCATCCCACGCATCATCTTCACTTGCACTGGGAACGAGAGCCATTACTTCGTTAGCGGCTTGATTGTCGTCATAATCTCCTTCATAGTCCTCAAAATCATCATCATCGAGTCTCATTATGAGTAAGTTGAATCAACAAAGCGACATAGGATATATTTCCGCGGTGTTTGAGCCCAAGGGCAAACTACTTTTATTGCACTGACAATAACATAAATATATATGGAATAATACTACAAATCTTCATTTCTTCTCGGATTGACTCTGCACTAATAAATCACTTTCGCCCAAGCTGTCATTAAAAGTAGAAGATAGCACCTTCACCTTGCGAGGTCCTAGTCCTCGTACTTTCTCGAGATATTCGGGTTTCGAATTGCGTAAAATCTCTCTGAATGATCCAAATTCTGTTGATAGCGTTAACGCGTCAGTCTTATTGATCCCTCGCATAGATGTAAGAGCATCCTGCAATTGCTCTCCGTAATTGGTTTTCTTTGTTCCTTTGACAAGTTCACCTTGAGTTTTTTCATTCTTCTTCAGTTGCTCAATATAAGTACCTGCTTCTCTCGCTGACCAGCACAAAATAAGCGCAAAATCATTGATAATACAAGCCTTCGTGAGATCCTTAATCGAACTAGCATAGTTATCAACGTCAACCTGTACTAGCAAGACTCGCAGCGGGAATTCTCGGCCAAGTCCACTCATTCTCTCGTATATATAGTCCGGCTTGAGCTTGCTATATTCCAAACTTAGAAACAAAACACAACTTTTTGCTCCAGTTACATAGTCCGCTTTGATAGTACTGCTATACTCCTTTGGTACGTTAATATAATCAATTATAGGGTTCTTCCTCTGGCGCTCATTTATAAGTACCGATCGACTCATTGGATATGGAAAATACTGCGTGTCAATATGTGCATACACTAAAGTATGCTATGGAAAGCCGGACGGAGCATTTGGCAAAAAATTAAGGGTTTGGAGCAATTGGGGATTGAACCCAAGACCCCACGCATGCAAAGCGTGTGCTCTACCACTGAGCTATTGCCCCGTGACTTCAGAAATCACGTGAATTGTTCCTACACACGCTGAATTTTATGCTCTAAAAAGGCGCTTATGTAAGCAATCAATGGGAAAGTGTAAAAAAAATTGTGGTTCAGAGCGGTTGTCAAGCAGTTGATCTATACTGCCGAGGGACTAGAGAGAGTCTTCAAATTTCTTCGTCTCATTGATGCTATTGAATAGCATGAGTGCGACCACTAGTGCGACGGTCCCCCGTGATCGTTAGCCTACAGAACTCTACCCGCACTAGATGAAACTACAACCTTAACTGAGCCATGAAACGGCTTTGGATGGATGCCTGATCCCTGTCACTTGAATTATTTGGGAACGTTCCTGATTTGATGGCACAGCATTCACACACTCCCTGGGCTGAAAGGAAAAGACCATGTCCAGTACCTGTTTCTCAGCGTACAAACACGAAGAACTAAATTATTAAATTCACAGTCCTTACAGGGCATACCGCCATACGCGTTCATTGGATAATCCTTTGGACCCACATGGTCTATGACTTATGTAGTGCTAACAGAACGGCCAGCCTTACGCTGCGCCGGAGACCTATATGTCTCTTAAATAAATTATTTCAAAGAAAGAATGTACGCGAGACTTGGAGATAAAATTGCATTCATCGCTAAATATTGAGTATTGAGTACTTATATGGCCTAATTAAAGGCTCTCAATCTCTCTGAATGTTTAACCCTCTTTTGATCCAGATTCTACAACAGAGCAAATGCCACTTTCGCGGGGGAAATAATGAAATTAGTACCCTTCCTTGATTCAATTGTATCTTAGTACTGATATATATATATATAGGTATATTCATGGTAACTAGTCAACATTCATGGCCATGATATGGCGGGACTAGGCGATTAGTTGGTGGCTGTATGTCTTCAACAAATTATTTAAAAATTTTTGACGCCACTGCGCTACATCTTCCAAATTGAATAGCAAGATACGTAATGAACATGGGCACACGAAAGACCAGACGTGAAAGTGATCGCCATCGTCGCCGCAGGGCCGAACTGGCTCAGCGAAGTATTATCGCCCTTGACAGTAAGAAAGAAGCCTCCCCAGCTGATCCTGAAATTGACGGATCCTCAAGTGTTATTTCCCCTGTATATGAAGAGTGCGGGAATGATAATAACGCCCTTGATAAAGCGAGCGACCTTTCGGAGACCAATCATTCGAAACACGTCAATAGCGCTTAGCATACATTCGGGCACAAGTACTGATACCCTTAAACTTCCACTACAACAATCTACTGCATGTATGCGCAATTACGATATTTTTTACTAGTTATATATGTATTGCTGAAGAGAGACTGAACAAGACTCTCTCTCCCGTTCTTTGGGATCGAATTTTACCCGCTTATCTCCAGACTGCAGTCGGCAGGCCAATTGCAATTCGTATTGAAGACTTTTAATACTTATGGTGATGTTTTCTATTTAATACTTTCAGCGCAATGGCAGCCACGACTGGTACAAACAATGCGACGATGCCTAGACCCGCTGTGAATATCAGTATAATTTTACACCAGCCGTCCTTCTTGTGGCTTGGTTTAAGTGGCCGTGCACTAGACTAAATTACCGCGAAATGTATACTATTATCACCTTTTGTGTCTTTTGGGCCGTCTTGCCCGGTGCCATTCTGAGTGCAGCTTTGCATCTCATTACTCGTAATGGAGTTTTTACGACCTGGATAGCTTGTACGCATATGAATGCAATGATATGGAGGTATTACATATCCCCACATGCACCCCAACCCAAATGCATTCGCTTTGCTGCTATATATACAGCCTCAGTGCCCAGAGTTACAGAGTTACTAGTTTATTGATATGGGTACTTTCAAAGAAGAGGATAATCAAGAATGGAATATACATAAAGGGTCTGATCCTTTAATCGATAGCTTGCAAAAGCGTGTCGCTGACCTGGAGAGCGAGTGACGGAAGGTAAAATAGGATCGAGGAACTTATCAAGTAACGAGAAAAAATTTATGATTAGATTATTACTTCTTGCTGTCTGTTTCACTGTACTTGTACTCATACTGAGACGCCCAAGTGCCAGTTATCACAGAACCGGCCCTTGATCAAGCTAGACGATTTATTTATGAATTACAGGGATCAAATTGGATACGTCACAGAGAGTAGACACGATAAAATCTCTTTAAAGAGTTGGTCAAACTCTATGATAAACCACTGTGTTATCAACAACAAGGACGAGTTTAGGTTTAAGGGAATGACTATTGATGCTAGCTATAAGGAGCTCATGGCTTATTTGTACAAGTACAGTTGCGTGCTTGATCCTGATGGACACACATTGGCACCGCCGAAACAAGATTAAAGCGGGCTAAACGGTATCTGACCTCGACTACTGAAGCATCTCTGAAGTTTGTACCACAAGAAAACGTTCTTTTTATGATTTATTTGAGCTATTACATATTATGAAACTAAGAATTAATCCATTGAATCTGAATTGGTGGGCAAGTATTGATCAACACGGCACAATGCACGTACAAACGTCATACTGCAGCACGGTACCATGTCATGTCTACGTGGGCAGCTATACCCTACAGCCATATGCATATCAACTTCGACCCCCTCTCCCCTCCTCCCCGGAGTACTACGCAGAAAAATGGCCAGCATTATACAGATTAAGAGCTCCTCTGCCTCTTCGAGGCTCGTGTTTATTGATCCATTGATAGATGCTTAGCGGTCGTTGCCCTAACCCCGATGCATAATCGATTGCTCGTAACGGCTCACGTACTATTGATAAATAGTCAAATTCTAGGTTACTTGGAGTATGCAAATATGTTTTACAATGTCACCCTGGCATGTGTTAACGTGGCATTCATGGCACAGGCAGTACAAGAAGACACTTTATCAGATGATCAACTGGCCGTTAATGGCACACAACAGTATGATGGCTATATGAGCTAGGTCAGACATCATCCTACGGTCTTAATGCTAGGTACATACAGACTTGCTATTCAGCTACTAGGGTCAAGACTAAGGTGTCAATGGGTTTTGCATATGAAAGGATTGCATTAAACGACACGATTTGTCTACCAATATTAAAGGATTATCAAACAATTGACAAATTTTTACTCGATGAACCAAAATTGCTGCCAATCATAAACATCACATTAGCAGAGTATGGCACACTGGCCGGCCATAACGGCAGTAGGAACTATGCAGATGGGAGTAATATGAAGGATTTGCCGCTGGAAGAGCATTGAAATTGACCAATACTTAAAAAGACAGACGCAAAACGCGAGCTGCGGACCGGAGTATCCAGCGGTAACTCTAGCCAGGTCTTCGGACAATATCTCGCTTGAAGGCACTGCAATGCATCCAGAATAATTGGTAGGCTCGACCCGCATTATGTAAGGCGCAGTGCCAGCCCATAGTCGACTACAATGGATCTGGAATTGAAAACGATCTGTAGAAGCATGTAAAATATGTAAAATATTGTAGTAAGATCCGGAACGAGAATTTTCCAATTTCTGACTTCTAATAACACGACGAGCCGAATAGCCGCGTCTCCGCTAAGTGCCCTTTTTCGATAAGACTGGTTCGACCTGCAACCCTCCTCCTGAATCTTTGACTGTTGCAGTATCTGCTTTCAGGCGTAAGCACCCATTAATTCTGCCTGGTCGACCTTGAACCGCTAACAAGTACGATCTCCAGCACTCGACCCCAGGCCAACCAGTTGTTTACATGGCCGAAGCATCTGGCCACACGCATCTCCCCAATGTGATCAGAAGTGACTAGCTTCGATCGCTTCGCACTATCGACCAATACCCTTTGTAATTCATCTGTGGATACATTATCGGTATTCCATTTCCTGGAAAAGAGGCTCACGCGACTGCAGGTGAATTTAGCGTATATGCATGCATATGCAATGGCCTGAAGACAAAGCTTCTCGTGACAGCTTACCCTAGCCCATCCCATACTAGGATATAACCCCCCATTAACGTCACAGTAAATACAGTTAAAGTATACTTGAAGCAATTTCAGCAATTATCAAGCAGCTTAAATCGTGGAATTGTAGAATATGTATCGATCGAAGCTTCAAACGGGACTGATAAGTCTCATCCTATTAGCTGCACTGTTGTACGCGATCAAGATACTACAGGAGAGTAATAATACGGCCACAAATGACTTTACGTCGGCAGAAGACATTGACCGTATTATCTTTATTGAAGATGAGGTTGCAGGGACCATGACCGTTGACCCAAATCTAGTTGAAGAGTTAGGAAAAGCCCCAGACAGTGCCCAGGCTGCGAATCGACAAAAAGATACTGTTTAATACACTGGTGTACTTGATTATTCCTATGACAATGATTATATCCTGGTACCCCGGATCATGTCATGGAAATTAGACAATTTTGGAATCTTGGCATAAGCTGAAGCATTTGGAGTCTTATATAAGTCTATAAGTAGTTATTTATGTTGCCATTTAGTAGAATTGGATAAAGAAGTTGAGTCGGTTGACCTGTTTCACCCTATTGTACAGAGCTTGTGATGATAAGCCTGAGGGCATTTACTGCCAGTAAAACACATGAGAAAAGTGCGGAGTATCCGTGAATACCAAATTAAGGCTCATTCCTAGTAATTGAGTCGTCAATTATAGTGGGTGAGTGGCAATGTTATGATAATATGTAATTACCTATACCCATGCTGGCGAGAAATTGAGCAAGTATTCTGGATTAAATGGTGATATATGTCGTTAAGTGAATCGTTATCTTTTCCTATCGAAGGCGCTACTACTGAGGGCTCACCGCATTTTAGACCACTCTTCATGCTCCTGTGTGTGGGATAGCCGTATAGAGCTTCTCCATGCAGTTCACGTGCAGGCTATATTGCTACTAGGATCTGCTCAAGTTCATATCATCGATCAATATGTACACGCTGAGGCCCTTGCCTACTCGCCATTGTAGCTTCTGACCAACGATTGCAGCTGCTAGGCCACTTTTAGGCTACTACTTGGAGACTATTGGGCCAATATTTCTCTATTATTCACTACAGAGCAGCTGAATCCTCCAAATTCCTACTCTCGAATGCTTGATACTCATGGTGAATCTTGCACAGTGAGGTAGGGCCATGTAGTACTTGCATCTTCTATATATATATATATATATATATATATATATATTTATTGATTTAGTAATGAGGTACTTATTTATGAATATAACTACCTTTGAATAAAATTCCTCGAATAATACTCCAAAGACTTGACCAATGTAGCATAAATCATCGACGGCTATCAACAGCGTGCAACAATACGACATTACCACTTTATGGCACCGTATTTCCTTAAATCACTCCAGAATCCTTGATAATTCACAATTAACTCGTGTTTGTCTCTATTGCTTTCCGAAAAGCCCAGTTCCTGGCTAAAGGAACCTCCTTACCGCATTAGGAAAGCCCAAAGCCGGCGCCAAAAACATATATAAGGGCCACCCGCCCACCTTGTAAAGTATCATTCTTGACTACTCCACTGTATGGCGCCCTGAACAAATGAGTACTTAGTATGTGCTTGGCCTTCCAGCAACAGCTTCTTGTCGAGTCTTGAGTAGTATACGGTGTAAACTGTAGAGGCTCTTGGCGTTTGTGGGAGAGTAAAGAGTGCTGTGCCGTTGATTGGGTTTACCAAGAGGCAGAAGCGCAAAGTATTGCTTGGCCTTCCAGAAATTACTTTTTGATCATGTTGCGGATTGGGGATTGAGGATTGGGGAGAAGAATGCCATGTCAGCTTAAGGAGTAGTACATACTACTACAGTAGAAACTTTTTGTGTTTTCCAAGATTAGTATATTGTGCACCGTGCAATCTCCAAGGTCCATAGCGAACGACCTGTAGTCTGAGCTGAGCTGGTCAAGCGAGACTAGATCTAAAATCATATGATTCCTTTTTTCACAGCAAAGGATGAGGGCACTTGATTGTATAAAATGGAGTTGCAGGGGTGAGAATTCGGGTGAATTCGAGCTTTTGCATATTCGACGCTTTGCATATTCATACAATAATTATAACGACTCGTCGTTGCACTTTCTACCGGATATTTGAATTGCTACATTTAAGGAAATATTCTGGTCAGCTACACCTGCTACGATAAGCACTACAAACAGCCGCTTTACAGACCCACATCACCTAAGCATCGAGATGCCGTCGCTTCCTATCGTCGTTATCAAGCTAATAGCTGACCAAACTCATGAATGCCCGCTAGTTTACCTTATTTTGGCGGCAGTTTCTCGTAATTTCTACCTCGTATATATGAGTGATCTGTATTGGCGCAAATTTGATGCCTATGGCCGAAAACAAGGAATTGCCGCCGATTTCGTGGAGAAAGTTCTGTATTTGCATGAAAAAATGGGAGATAGCAAGGATTATAAAAATTGGATTCGCCGGTTATACTCAAAAACCGTTGAACCCGAGGAATTGGAGTCAATCGACGGCTATTCGAGCGCCTATGAAGCATTGGCAGCTGCCAGCCTTGATGGATCGACCATGCCATTCTATAAAGTTCCTCTAGACGAGAATCTTGCAATATGTATTGTTGGAATGAACTGGAGATGTTTTTCCTTGCTACCTGCCCAATGGAATAGCAGTAAACCGGTTATACTGGCGGCCGCCGCAAAAGGTAACATAATTGATGGGATCCGTGATACGAGACTTGTTTTGGACAGAGATATTATGTTTGCATTGGTTAAAATAGAGCCTCGCAATATTGAAAAGTTTCCCCACTGCTGGGATGATAAAGAGCTTGTGTTGGCAGCAGTGAAAAGAGACGGTAGAATGTTGGGTTTTGCCTCTGATCGGTTGAAAAATGACCGTGAAGTTTGTTTTGCAGCAGGTACAGATGGGTTCCTCGCTTCTGATGCTCAATTTTATGAGGACCGTGACTATGTTGTCAATGCCCTGCGGGGTACAGGATTTGGAGATCATATCCGTGGAGAGGGTGTTCTATTGGCAATGTTACCAGAAAGGTTTCAAGACGATGATGAAATTGTTGGTCTTGCCCTAAGATGGTACGGCGCAGCGATCCAGTTTGCGACTCCACGACTTAAACGGAACAAGCAACTCATCTTGAGTGCACCGCCTGAAAAGCGGGCTGCTGCTCTTCAAGCCGCAGATCCAATCTTGAGAGATGATAAAGAGTTTATCCTAAAGTTGCTCGAGTGCAAGGGAATGAGTCTTGCGTTTGCATCTGATAGGCTCAGATCGGACCGTCAAGTGGTTCAATATGCTGTTGACTTGAGCCCTAGCGCTCTATCGCACGCGGGAGATGAACTAAGAGCCGACTATAATCTAGTTGCATACTCAATAAGCAAGTGGGGAGCCGGGCTCGATGTGGCCTCCCCTAAATTGTGCAACAACAAGGACCTGGTGCAGCTGGCGGTCGAGGCCGATGGACTAGCGCTGCGGTTTGCCAGTGAGGAGTTGCAGAGTGACGTTGACGTCGTGCGGGCTGCTATTGGCAACAATGAAAGTGCAATAGCGTATGCTTTGATTAATGTGCGACAACTGAATCTACCGTGAGGCAGCAAGCAGTTTGGGCTTGCCAATGGGTTTCCAAGGGTTACCCGCAGCCTTTATTTTATATTTATTTTTATAATGACATTATATAGCCAGCAATTGTGCTTTTTAAATCCAGCTCTAGGCTGAGCAGGAGCACAAACTACTGGAACATCTGCAATCGGATCTCTCACATTTAGTCGCGCGCCCGAGTGTGCGGCATCACGAAAAAAAAAATTGCAGCCAACTCGTAGTACACTACCGATCTCGAGTGTTTGCGAGTGCGCACAAACACATTACTCACCCACTTGTTGGCGGAAGCGCCGCTCACTGTAACAAATTCATACTATAAATACTATTTAAAGCCAGCCCGAAAGCCAGCTCTTGGAAGTTTCTTGCACAACAGGAGCCGCAAGCGCTTGTTTACGATGGCGCACTAATAACGCGGTATAACAAACACAAAGGGTCTTTTGGGCAGTCAGTTGGGTAGCACTAGGCTGTACAACTTTGAGGGGCATTGACTCATGAAGAGTCTCCTCGCAGTCATAATAAAAGTCTTGGTCATCATCGTCGACCTCTCCACCAACAACTTTAGGTAAACCCCAAGCTGTAAGCCCGTCGTCAACAACAGGCTCTTCAGCATAAGTGAGGCCACTGGAAAAGCTGTGGCTTGACACAAGAGATGGAGCATTCTCAAGCTTTTCAACGTTTGTATAGTCCAAAGATGGTAATACGTCACTGATAGAGCTCACACTCAGCATCCGGCGCTGAGCGCACGCCTCGGCATATGCCTCTGGCTGTGGCTTGTGCTCCTTGGCGGCGAACGACGTCAGCACCGGCGCATCTACGTAGACTTTTGTTGCCTTGGCTTGACCCAACTTGCGCCCGTGACCCGACTTGCGACGTTGTTTAAACGCCTGCAAGCGGAGCATTAAGGACATGGCAGCAAGAGGAGATGGGTAAGTTTGCTGACACATGTTTGGGCACTATTAGGGTAACAAAAAAGATTCGGAGCTCGCGTGGGTTAGGGCATCACAACCGCCTCCTTGATAACCCCTGGCTTGTACTTTTAGTTTGTTGAGGCTTTTAAATTGTGGTATACTCGAATAACATAATAAATGCGCTATACCTTATTAAATGTCGCAAACGTTTCGCTCTTGAGCCCGTTCCTGTAGCCGTTGATTTTCCCTCTTGACAACGTAAACAATCAGCTCATGCATCACCCGCATCGCTTATTGATAATCGGCTCGTGACATTAATTACATTAACATGCATAGAGTAACAGTTACGGGTGCTTGTCGGGTCCGGAGAAAAGCTATCAATTTCAACCCCGGAACTAGTCTCAACAACTACAAAAGTTTAGTATGCCGATTTTTGCCCTGTTTGGAACCAATTGATCCGCCTTCCAACCAACCCCACAGACAATGTACTCTCGGCGTTGTCTCGAGCTTATGCAAGTTTCATCTGGGGTGCATGAGCGCCAACTCAGGCCGCTAAAAGACTACGACAGCGGGTCTATTGTGTGAGAAAAATAATCGTTTTGGATCTAATTATATGGGAGCTCGCTCTTTTTTGTCGCCGCAAAGTGCTGTTGCTCGGAATATCTGTCCGACAGTTATCGCACTTAAATAACGACTCACATTTGCGGGTGTTTTTCGTCACTTTTTTATGCGTTACTGGGGAGTTAGCAATCTCACTTTACTGGCTCTGGCATTAATGCTCCTTGGGTCGGCTATTCGTAGTGGAATTCTCCTACGTCAACGGCCGCCCGCATTGGCTCAAATATTCCCTGAACCGAATCATGATTTTACAGTTTTACGCAAAGCAATTGGAGGTTCAATGATTGGATTGGGGAATATGATGTTTGGCTTTAACCAAGAATCACGACTATTTCGCTTCGGCTATGTTATATTTGCTGCTATATTGACCATGGTCGATATATTGCCACTTGTTTTACCAAAGACTTCTCAGGGAGCTAAATCTCAGAAGTCTCTACATCACCATCATCATCATCATCGAAGACTACATAAATATGGTCCTTGAAGGGTGCTGAGGCTTCTTGTATATACTGCCAGGCTGTGAAGGATTGTGTCGGCAGCGACAAGTCCACGATCCAGCCTCTGGGTTCTAATAGAGATACATATATATATAGCGTTCAAGCAGGAGTACTGTGTGGTGTACTGTGCCGCAGCTCCGGGTCATGGGGGCGGCGACGAATGCGATATCGTATCTGATTCGGTTCTGGCCCTCCTCTGTGCAACTACGCATCCGCTCACCGCCAGGAGGTTCATGGCCACCGAGCTCTTTAAGGGCGTCTGGACTGCTTCAAGCGTTATTGGATCAGGACTTCCGTCTAGAACTTGGCCGGCGTTGAAAGGCTAATAAAAGCAGACGTGAGGGCTGCTGAAACATGCTCTTCAATGGGAATTCCAATGAACTTGACATGGCGTTGGGGCCAGTGGCGTCCAACCTCTATAAGGATCCTTTGATATTGTTTATATCATATATTTATTTCCATAGCCTCACTTTCGCTTGATTTACCAGATGGCCATAAGCTGTTTCTCCAACGCCGCTATCTCTTCATCCAGCTGGTCCGGTGAAAGTAGCTGTAGTCTTTGCCTTTCTCGCTCCAAGGCACCTAGTTCTTTCTCTCGTTCAACGCTGATAGTGAAGTCCAATCTCCCCTTTTGGGTTTTTTCTAACTGATAATTGCCCATAAGGCTCGCCCACTCATCATCAAACTTTTTTATTGCAGCTTGAGCACGGGTTTCTAGTACGGCTGGGTCCAAGTATTCCTTTGCAATCTCCTTATAGTATTCCTCTTTACCAAGCTCACGCAGTCTTTTCCTTTCGTGCTTTAATGCATCTTCTGCTTTCCGTCGCTGAGCATTGATGGTAAATAGCAAGTGACTCTTTACCGACTTTTCTTTCCGCTGTTCAGGGGTAAGGCTCGCCCACTCATCCTCAGATTTCTTTATTGCAGCTCGAGCACGGGTTTCTAGTACGGCTGGGTCCAAGTATTCCTTTGCAATCTCCTTATAGTATTCCTCTTTACCAAGCTCACGCAGTCTTTTCCTTTCGTGCTTTAATGCATCTTCTGCTTTCCGTCGCTGAGCATTGATGGTAAATAGCAAGTGACTCTTTACCGACTTTTCTTTCCGCTGTTCAGGGGTAAGGCTCGCCCACTCATCCTCAGATTTCTTTATTGCAGCTCGAGCACGGGTTTCTAGTACGGCTGGGTCCAAGTATTCCTTTGCAATCTCCTTATAGTATTCCTCTTTACCCAGCTTGTCAAGTCTTTCCCTTTCTCGCTCCAAGGCATTTTGTGCCTTCCCTCGTTCAATTCCGATAGCGAAGTCTAATCTATCCTTTTGGGATTTTTCTAACCGATAATCGTGTGTGAACCTCGTCCAATCATCATCAGATTTCTTTATTGCAGCTCGAGCGCGAGCCTGGAGTATAGCAACATCTGGTTTTGGAGCCATGAGCTGTAGCCAAAACCTCGACAGAAATGAGGAGTCTCGCCTGGCTCTCTCGTGCTTCAATATGGATATGGAGTATTCCAGCTCCAATATTTTGATACTGTGTTGTTTCTCTTGTATCAGTCCAGTACTATTGCACTCTCTCTGGACAGCCGGAAAGAACCTGGAGCGTGAGGATGCCCAGAATGCCATACGGCGCGCAGTTTCAACTATACCTTTCATAGAAAGTTTAGGCAAGCAACCGGGGGAACTTTCAAAGGTCTTTTTATCCGTTGACATGTTATAAATTTAGTAAAGGGCAAGACTATCTATAGGTATAATAATTGTGCATAAGGTTTAAGTTGGGGTTGCCTCGTGACCATGTCATGAGTAGTATAGCCTGCGTCTATGGACCAACTGATAGCGAACCTAGAGAGTGGATAAAGCCCACTGGCACATCATTGGCTTGCTATAACAGTACACGCACTACCTGTGATTGATTTAACGGTACGCTGCTTGCTCCTTTAACGTGTAAAGTCACTTTATATTCCTTATGTATACACCTCAGTACGACTCCATAAACTCAATTGAGCACTACAAGCGGAACCTGTATACCCGTACCTGAGATATGGCATCTTGTCACAAAGCACGGGAGCAAAATCCGTTCGCCTATATAAAACTGAGTCATATTTGTAGAAATTCTCCTCGGAGTTTCTTTAATGACTTTGTTTGGACACCTCTGACATCCTTTGACGCTCAGGCTGAATTGGCTTGTAGCTCACGCTCTTCGTCACGGTGGGTGGACACACAAAAAGGGCGCGCCGCTGAACCACCGAGTGTGGGACACGGTTCGCCATTACATACACTGGCTTTGGCTAGATTATGGCCTTCGGTGATTCGCTCTTCAGTGGGAACATGAATATTCTACACCCATTAATCAAGATTACGAACAGTTTTAGTTGGAATTTAATTTATTTTGTAATAAATCTAATTTAAAACCTGACTCCACGCGTGTGTATTGGGGGATAAAGCAGAGCAGAGCAGCGCAAAACGGCACCAGGGATCGTTCCACAAGCACACCCTGCATGCATACCCGCACACTTAGGCACATAACTGCATAATATAATTTAGCTAATCACTACTTACAATTGAGCTTGAGTGACACCAATGACACCGCAGGCAGAACGGCCGCCGGCATTACCGGTCTTCTTGGACTCAGCAGCAGCATCACCTGTGCCCTTTCCGAGGTCATCAGTGCCAGCATGGACAACGACGGTACGGCCAACAATGGAGTTCTCACCAATCAAAGTGAGGATTTTGTCGGTCAATTGACCCTTGGCAGTACCAGAGGCGTCAGCACTCAAGTTACCAAGGTCACCAGCGTGACGGTCGGTATCCTCAGGAGCACCGTGAGTCTTGCCAAAGGGGTTAAAGTGAGGACCGGCGCTAACACAGCCGTTTGTGGCATCACCAAACTGGTGAATGTGGAAGCCAAACTTGGAGTCGGCCTTGTTGCCAGCGATGTCATAGGCGATTTCGACGGGCTCGTTCTCGGACTTTTGAGAAAAGTAGACAGTGCCCTTAACAGTAGAATCTCCACGCAAAACAGCGACAGCAGTAACCATTTTAGATGACCATCAATGTGAGGATATTGCTGTTTTATATGATCGACGCAGTAGGGTAACTCCCATGCAGGGCCAGCTGCAATCGAGGGAGATGGAAGCCCATGGAGAACCCTGTGCAAGGGTAGAAGGCAAGGGGGTTGGCTGGAGGTAATAAAAAGTGGAATTGGTTGATCTCTAGCTGTACCCACTCATGGTGATTTCTAGTGGCCCTGAAGTCATGCAAATTGCGTCAATGGGCCCTGTATGGCACCAAGTCTCGTGCGTTTTACCTGCATCCTTATTAATTTGCGTGCAGGTTGCGGTGGTCTAGACGGTGAGACAATGAATAACAACAGACCAATAGGATGGATATGATGCGATTGATATGGGCAGTATATTTAATTGACACAAAAGTTTGCCCGCTAACAGAGACTAGTAGTATTGCATGGATTATCCGAGTACTCGTATCTGATTGGCCAGTGCCCTGCCCGCCGCCTCAACCAGACGCCACCACTCACCCTCCTCCCGGTTTGGGCAAAAGGTAAACAACAATGTCGCTTATGAAATACCAGATCAACCCCCCTTTTTCAATGCTTCACCGCAACCTTCGATCTATGCTTCGTAAAGTCCCTTCCAAATCGTTGTTACGCTCGATCCACACCTCGACCCAGAAACCCAACCCCAGCCACCTGCTGTCCAACTCGCAAGCCCAATACCAGGCAATGAGCGTCAATTCGCTCAAGGCCGAGCTCAAAACTCGTGGTTTGCGGGTTAGCGGTCGCAAGGCGGACCTCGTCGACCGCCTCGCAACCTACGATGCCCGTCGTTCCTTCTCGGCAACCCCCCAGCCCGCTAAAAAGGGTGACGACTCGCACATTGATTTCTTCCATGTCCCCGAGAAGCAGCCCGAGCAAACCATCTCCATAGTGCGCATTCCTATTGTTCCCGACAACAAGACCGTCGCCAAGGATGTCGAGATGGTCGAGCCCACTATTCCTGCCCAGGATGCTGCCTCCACAACTGCTGCTGTTAATTCGGTCGGTGGTCGTACTGTTAGCTCCATGAACACCGACATGGGCGATGCTGCTGCCGAGGAGGTGCACGACAATGACTATGAGCCAAATACCGAGGTCTCTGGTCGTGATAAGACAATTCTTGCTGGCCTCGCGGCCGGTATTGCTGCTTTTTGGGCCGGCGATTCGCTCTGGAAAAAGTCCAAAAAGTAATCAGCGTCCTTTTGATGCAAGTGTCCGTAGCACTGTGCAAAAATCAAACCCGCTGGAACTCGCGTTTAAAGTTTTATAGTTTATTTATCAATCGTTATTTTTGTCTTAACCTACCACAAGGATGACAAAGTGAGCCCTGCGTTTGGGCCCGCAGATGCATGCATCTCATATGCGCGGCTAAGCGAGTGGCCAGGTCTCTTGTCACAACAAGTGTTTGAGCATTTAACTAGCTCAGTTTACCATTCTCCCGAGAAATTCACACCCACAAAATACAAAGACTGCTACTCCCCCAACCTCAGAACTCCTGCAAGTGGCACCCGCATTATCAGTTGAAAAATCTCCAGCTGCTGCTTAGTCAAGTGAAATTTATTTCTCCACTCACATGAACGTTCTGTTAATTGGAAACGGTGGTCGTGAGCACGCCATTGCCTGGAAACTTAATCAATCGCCTCTAGTCGAGAAGATTTTTGTAGCCCCTGGAAACGGCGGAACCTCGCTTGTTGCCAAGGCCGAGAACGTGCCTATCGGGTCCTCCAAGGCTGAGTTCGATGATCTCGTCGCCTTTGCAGTTAAAAACAACGTCAAACTCGTCATTCCGGGCCCTGAGCAACCCCTCGTCGAAGGTATTACTTCCAAATTCACAGCAGTCGGAATCCCCGTTTTCGGCCCTAGTGAAAAAGCTGCTGTTATGGAAGGCTCAAAGACCTTTTCAAAAGATTTCATGGCCCGCCACAATATCCCTACTGCTGAGTTCCGTAATTTTACCGACTATGATGAGGCTCGCAAATACATTGAGGTCGTCCCCCACAAGGTCGTCATCAAGGCATCTGGATTGGCCGCTGGAAAGGGTGTTCTTATGCCCGAGACTACTCAAGAAGCTATCGAAGCTTTGGACCAGGTCATGAAGTCCAAGGATTTCGGTGACGCTGGCGATGAAGTCGTTATTGAAGAGTGCCTCGAAGGTGACGAGCTCAGTATCCTTGCCTTTAGCGATGGCTACACCATTGTTGATCTCCCTGCTGCCCAAGATCATAAACGGGCCGGCGATGGCGATACTGGCCTCAACACAGGTGGTATGGGTGCTTATTCGCCTGCTCCTCTTGCTACCCCTCAATTGACGAAGACTATCAGAGAGACTATTCTTGAACCTACTATTGCTGGTATGCGTAAAGATGGTTATCCCTTTGTCGGAGTATTGTTCACTGGAATCATGTTGACCGCAAAGGGCCCTCAAGTGCTCGAGTACAATGTGCGTTTCGGTGACCCCGAGACTCAGGGTGTACTTGGTCTCCTCAATACCGATTTGGCCGAGATTATGTTGGCTTGTGCCGAGCACCGTCTCGATGCCATTGATATCAAGATCAACCCTGGTTATGCTACTACCGTTGTCATGTCTGCTGGTGGTTACCCTGGCCCCTATGGAAAGGGTGATGAGATCACTATCGGCAAGCTTCCTGAAAACTGTGAGATTTTCCACGCTGGTACCAAGAACGTCGATGGTAAAATTGTTACCGCTGGAGGCCGTGTTATTGCCTCCACTGCCTTTGCCCCTACTCTGAAGGAGGCCGTCGCTACTGCCTACAAGGGTGTTGAGGCTGTCTCGTTCGAGGGCAAATATAACCGTACTGATATTGCCCACCGTGCTTTCCGTGATGCTGAGGCTACTCAGGGTATTACCTACGCTGCTGCAGGTGTCTCTGTCGAGAATGGTAATCAGTTTGTTGAAGATATTAAAAAGAAGGTCAAGAGCACCCACCGTGTTGGCGCCGACGCTGAGATTGGAGGTTTTGGCGGCTTGTTCGACCTCAAGGCTTGTGGCTACAAAGACCCGTTGCTTGTTGCTGCTACTGATGGTGTTGGTACCAAGCTCATGATTGCCCAGAGCACCAATGACCACAGCACAGTTGGTATCGACTTGGTAGCAATGAGCGTCAACGACTTGATTGTTCAGGGCGCTGAGCCATTACTTTTCCTCGATTATTATGCTTGTGGAAAGCTTTTACCTGCCGCAGCCGCAGAGTTTGTTGGTAGTGTTGCTGATGGCTGTATCGATGCTGGATGTGCTCTTGTTGGTGGTGAAACAGCAGAGATGCCTGGTCTTTACAGCGGTAACCACTATGACGTGAACGGTACATGTGTTGGAGCTGTTGAGCGCAACGCAGTATTGCCTCGCCTTGACAGCATCGCCGAGGGTGATGTTTTGCTTGGTGTTGCCAGCAGCGGCTGCCACTCGAATGGATTCAGTCTTGTCCGCAAGATTTTAGAAGTCAACAACCTTGGCTTCAACGACCAATGTCCCTGGGACTCCGAGGTTACCGTTGGTAAGAGCCTCCTTACGCCTACTCGTATCTACGTTAAACAGATCCTTGAAGCTCTTAGACAGCCCGAACAAGGTGGAATCGTTGCACTTGCTAATATCACTGGTGGTGGTTTAATAGAGAATGTCCCTCGTGTTTTGCCCAAGACATTGGACGCTATCGTCGATGCCAAGGCATGGCAAGTTCCTGCCGTATTCCAATGGCTTGGAAAGGCTGGTAATGTCCCCAAGCACGATATTCTCAAGACCCTTAATATGGGAATTGGTATGGTCATTGTCGTCAAGCCTGAACAGGCTGCTGCCACCAAGGCCCTATTGAGCAAATACGACCCCGTGTATGAGATTGGCCGTATTGCCATTGGTAGCGGTATTTGCACTGTCGAGAATTCCGAGAATCTGTACTAGGTTTAATGTCTAGTTATCTAGCTATTTAGTTAAATTTAAAAGAGTATAAAAAAACGCAACTCATTGCCCGTTTACTCGGCAAATGGCCGCTCTTTAAGGTCATGGCTTAAAATTCTATTAGTTTGTTCATAAACAATAAACATTATACCACCAGAAATCCACACTCTGAACCACCGTGGTAGCGCGCCTGCCCACATTTGTTTAGGACCCTCCTCCATAAATATCCGGAGCGAGCATAATACGCCATTGCCGTATAACTTGGGAGCATTTGTCGTTTGCATCCTAGTCTTGATAACATCTATCGGTTGTGTAACTGCTACCTCGATAAATGCGGTGGCACCTGCAAGTCCCACGCTCATGCCGAGGCCAATGCTGTTCTCTTCGGGACTTATGAGCTGGCGTAAAAAGTTGTATGAAGTGAATCGCACCGAGGAATTAGCAACTTGGCGGAAAATTGTCGGGTTAAACCCTTGAATGAACGCAAGGAGCCCACGCTGGTGCCACATGTTGGCCACTGTGTTTCTAAACCCTTTGATTTCATTTACATTGTAGAGGCTTGTTGGAGAGGGAGAGGCCTTGGGACGTACTGGACGAGATCCAGGCACCGCTTTCAATCCTCTGGAATTGGTGTGGTTACTCTTTGGCGTGTTGTTGTTGTTGTTGTGGTGGGCCCTTGCTTCCTGCAGGTACTTTTGGCTCTCCCGTGAACCAGGGATCGGCAATGCTCCCTTTGCAGCACCAAACCCAAGTGCACTGGCCTCGACCATTCTCGTCTTGATATTCTCAAACGGAACGACTAGTAGCGACTCAGCAACACCGGTAATCATACCAGCAACGACGATTTGCGGGGCCGTATTCGGCTTGCCGTCGGACATGAACTTTGTTGCCCAATTAAACGTTTGAAATCTCACAAACGATTTTGCAGCATTGCCCGCAATGAAGGCAGAGCAGCCCGAGTAGCATACTTTGGTGTAATTGGGGATACTGAACGATTCTTTGAGGCTCGAAGGGCGAATCGCCAGCTGCTCTCTTGTTTTCAGGTATTCAAGCGGATAAGTAACAAGTGGTTCAGCAACAGAGGCAGCGAGTCCCGCTAGGGTCGAGCTCAAAAGGGTATCGTCCATAGTAAGCGTAAGGTAGTAGTGAGTGGGCTAGAGTTATTGTAGATGGGTAGACAGGCCAGAATGGATCAATGGGTAAAAAATGATGAAATAATTTATTTACAAGCTAGTGTTTTAGATAATTTAGCGATTAATTACGCACAGCTCCAGGGTCCAAATTGTGCGGCTGGAGAGTACTAGACCAATCTGCTTACAATTGAGAGACACCCAAATGATTACTAGTAGCCATAGACTTTGCGTCCATAGTGTATAGCGATTACTCAAACTGAAATTGAACCCCACTCCTAAGCTCTAATGACTAGTAGGTAGTTGATTCTCGGGTCCTAAAGCATCCATTGTCTCGAGAATCAACCCCAAACTCTCCATAACCCCATTGACACCAACTCGTAAATTACGATCAGAAACGGCCTCAAATGAACAAACAAGCAGTGGGCCCTCGGTGGTGTATTCATGAGAAAAGTCGGAAGGTCGCAGCTCGGGATCAGGTTCAAGAGTCTTCTTGGCGATTGTTGCGAGCCTTTCTGTAGGGAATGGCACCGTCACTTTAAGTTTATGATCCATTTTTGCCAGTGAGTAGAGCGTGTGCAAGCCAAGACCCCGGGAAAAAGGGAGAAGACCCCTCGCCCTGCAGGTGCCATATAGGGGAAGTGAGTGTGGCTGCGCGTGGCGTAATGCTCAGATCTATTGCAATCAGACCACTAACTAAACCAGTTCCGTTTGCGTCGAGAGCGTTTACAAACTCGGCCAAGCTGTTAAACGATAAAGTATCCACTGGTGCTCCCGACAAGGACAGCGACAAGCACGGCTTTGACCCCCTCAAGCCTCGTAAACCGCTCTCTCGAGTCGCCATCGGTACTGAGCCGCTGGGCCGTCAGGGACCCCGCAAAAATACATTGTGGAAGAGTGCTTTGCTGTTGCTTGTTGGAGGTGGTGTCATGACCTGGTTGTTCAACCGCGAGCGTCGGAGACTCGAGATCCGTAGAGCAGAGAAAGAGCACCAAGGAATTGGCAAACCCCAGATCGGTGGACCGTTCAATCTTATGGATAGCAATGGACAGCTTTTCACTGATAAAGACCTGTTGGGAAAATTCAACATCATTTACTTTGGATTCACCAAATGCCCCGATATCTGCCCCGAGGAGCTCGATGTGCTTGCAGAGGTTTTGCGGACCACAAATAAGACCGAAAAACGGATCCAACCGATCTTTATTACCTGCGACCCGGCTCGTGACACCCCTGAAGTTCTAAAGGAGTATTTGAGTGATTTCCACCCAGACATTATTGGCCTCACCGGTACTTATGACGAAATCAAGGACGTTTGCAAGCAGTATAGAGTCTACTTCAGTACCCCGCCTAACTTGAAGCCTGGTGAGGACTATCTTGTTGATCATTCAATCTTCTTCTACATCATGGACCCCGAGGGACAGTTTATTGATGTCATGGGCCGCAATTATAATGGTAAAGAAGCTACCGATAAGATTCTGGGCCACTTGGATGCCTGGAGACCCAGCGGCGAAAAGAGTCTTGTGGAAAAGATTATTGGCTGAGAAGCTACGCCTAGCACAGTTTATGTATATAGATAGATTTAACTTATCGAGTACCGCTAGTTATTTCCCCGGTTATTTTTCGGGCAAGTGCTTCATTCGCCATATCAAGCGCTAGCCTGTAGCCCTCATCGCTGCGGAAATCATTATGGTCGGCTTTTACTCGTAAAAATTCACGGCGGAGCTCTTCGTATTTAGCCTTGATTTTCTTGACAAGCTTCGTGCAATTCTCCTTAACCATTGGATCATTCCCCGGCCAGTCACAGTTCATATACACCACAACATCACTTGCGGGTGGTAAGTCAGATGCCTCTAGCTCCGCTTGGTAAAAGGCGTAGAGCAAAGCAGCTTCCCACGAATGGCTCATTTCTTGTGGAACTATACCACCGCGTTGACTTTTTACCTTCCCATGTTTTACCAGTCGCGTGAGCCCACAAATCAACCCTCACGCATAAATATCGTCATGGGACGATACAGCCGTCTGTACATGAAGAGAATAGCGACCCCATCTGTCCTCACAGCCTGAAAAGCGAATTGCCTGAATTTCAGTGCTGAATCGCTCCATAGAAAAGTTCGAGTAGCCATAAACCTGGTTAACTGCCTCCTGGTAATTGTAATAGGTACCCGGGACCCGGCCATTTCGCACCCCGTAATAGGAATTACCACTATTTTTATTGCTTATAGAACGTGTACGCGACGATAATGCAAGCTGCTACCGGAGACTGTCCCCCCCAATTCGCAGCAGTTTTAAAATATCTGATACACTATGGAATGGAATAACGCACTTGCTATCCGTTTTAAGGTCAAGATGAAAGGCTCCGATATATAATGAAGATAAAAGGGTGGGTTCGGCTAGTTTGCGACGCCTTCTCAGCAAAGGATTGTTGTATGGGCAGCTACGCCGCGCAGTTTATAAATAAATAAATTCAACTTATCGTGTATCTCAATGAGTGTGGTCTACTTGCCGTTTACTTTGGAGCCTGAGGAAAGCAGAGTTGGCATGCCAAGTGCTTCACGTGCCGTGCTACGAGCTAGCTTGTAGATTTCCTCAGTGTGGAGATCATCAGTGACAAGCGCTATCCGTATTGCTTTACTGTGGCACACTTTGCGTTTCTCTTCTATTCTCCGGATATACTTGAGACAAGCCTCGTCATTGATTTTTTTGCGGCTCTCAATCTCGCTGAAGCGGCTTGGACATAGCCAGTTTGAGTTTGTACGTATCGTAACGTCGGTTCCCGCTGGCAAGCCCGATGCCTCTATGACCGCTTGATATACAGCGTATATAGTTGCAGACTCGTACGAGCTGCTCATCACTTGCGGGACCATGTCACCATGTTTGCGTTCTATCATGTTATCAGTCACTGCTCCTCCCCGTCCTACCAATCCAAACGAGCCTCGAATCACTCCCCACCCATATTTATGATCATGTATGGATATTGCTGTCTGTATAGTTTTAAAATGGCAACCCCACTTGGTCTCGCATCCTGCAAATGTGGTTGCTTCAGCTTCGGTGGGAAACCTCTCCATACTGAAGTTCGAGTAGCGGCACACCTGTCTTTGAGCATCGTAACAATTATAATAGACTCCGCGGTTTCGGCCACAACGTACCCCATAATATCGCATTTTACACGCGCATCCAGCTCGCCAACGCATAAATCGTCGGCCCTTTTTATAAAAGGTGTGCGCGTGACCCGGGAGCAACCTGTATCCATGACGCTGTCTTAGCCAGTGCTCTGCAGTTTTAAAATATCTGGTACCAAAGTTGAATAATACGCTGATTATCCGTTTTAAAGTTGAGCGCAAAGGCTGAGATACTGAAGACAAGTGGGTACGCTTGGCACCCTCTCACCAGCTAATCCCATAGCCCGGCAGTCCACTTCATGACAGCTTCCACCCCCTTCCTATCGGTGTTTCAAATGCGTAGACCAACCCACACCCAACTGCATCATACAAAATCCACTCCAAACTTATCCCCTTGAGATCCTTCCAGTAGCCACTGCCTTTCTCCAGGCGCTCCTCGAGCTGTTCCTCAGGTAATTCCTTCCACTTTTGTGCATTCAATGTTTTGACAAGCCACTTTCTACCAGAGAGAACAAGCTTGATCACCGCCCCCTGGCGGGGAATCGCAATAGAATACACGCCGGGCTTGGAAGGATCCATAGTGAGGTATCCACCGGCAATAAGCTGAGGAATATCTTTACCCTTGAGCTCTTCTTTTGAAAACCATCGATTCTCAGGGTTTGAATTGATCAGATTGGCTAATGGGCTCTCGAGCTTTGCCCTTGCGATCACCATCTCATTAATGTTTGGAATATTCACATCAAGGACGCAGACCTGCGCACTGCACACGGCGAGTGTACGGTCGACAAGTGTGGTATTATGGGCATAAATGCCGTACAGGTGAGAGATCATAATCAATGGTGGTACTGTTGATCGGGCCACGCTGATTTGCCGTGATTTCGTCTCGCTCATCTTCTCGGGGATTTCGGTCCACATGCGCTCAATTATGGCCGAGATCAGCCCCAGAATATTCGATGGGGCTTTGGTTTTCTGCCATTCAAGCTTTGCCGGGCCCAAATCCTCGAGCTGAGCCTGGACTTTGGACTCCTTCTTCTTGACCTGCTCCTGCTCGATCTGGCGAAGCAGAACTGCGTCTCCTGGTAACAACGGGGCTGCCGGCTTTCTACGGGATTTTTTAAATTTGTATGAACCAGTAATATTAATCGGCATTTGCGGACCACTACAAGTTGACTACGATACTTTTTTTTGGGTTGTTTAGCAATGCCTCAATAATGCTTAGATAGACTTTACTTTTAGCCCATTCTCTTTCTATGCTGACTAGCGATTTGTAGACTTTTTTTAAAGACTGTTTACGTTCTGATCCGATTACCAAATAATGAAAAGAAGCAGAACTACGAGAAGTGCCGCTGTACCGGCCAAAAGATTCAAATCTGTTAGCACTATCTTACAACCTGTTCCAGACAAAGCCCTAACTGTGCTTTTAACGGGTGGAGATGGTAACTGTGAGCTCGGATTAGGTCCTGCTATTACCCAGGTAAAACGTCCTCGGGAAAACAAGGTCCTTGGCGATCTTAATTTGGTTAAAATTGCATCTGGAGCAATGCACTGCGTAGCCATCGATAAAAACGGTGCTTTATGGACCTGGGGCCAAAATGATGGTGGTGCCCTGGGCCGCCCTACTCCTAAAGACGACCCAGAGGATAGCGATGATGAAGATGCCATCATGAACAAGAGTGAATCGACTCCTACAAAGATTGAATCGACCCCCATGGGTGTACAATTCGTAGATGTTGCTGCAACCGATAACTTGAGTGTTGCCGTAACTGCTGATGGAAAAGTATGGGCCTGGGGTACATTTATTAATGATAGCACGCACGAGTTCTTCCAAGGTATCGTCCATCAGAATTCCCCTTATCAATTACCTGGTATCAAGGGTATTCTCAAAGTGGTGGCCGGCTCTAACCATGTGCTCTTCCTCGATAAGGACGGAAAAGTCTGGGCCTGGGGTACCGCTAATGCTGACCAGCTTGGTGCTCGTCTTCGTGAGTCTCTTCATACCATTGTTTTTGGTCCATTCAAGATCCCTGGTCTCCGCAACATTCAGTCGATTGCCGCAGGTGAGTACCAGTCCTTTGCTATCGATAAAACCGGCAAGGCATTTGCATGGGGCCTCAATAATTTTGGTCAGTGTGCCATTTTTGATGAAGATTTATTTGGCGATGGTGCAAAGATCCCAAAACCTACCGCCATTGAGTTTAGCTCTCCTCTCAAACAGATTGCATCTGGAGGCAAATTCTCGTTGCTGCTGACCCAAGACGGTCAATTGTATTCTGTCGGTGAAAACAACTTTAACCAACTGGGTGTTGCTCCTGAACAACTCAATAAAGAGAAAACAAGCTTTGGCAGCGATGGAAAGGCTCAATACACATTGGAACCTGTGCACATCACCAAAGCCTGTGAATCAGTATCCAAAGGATCGGCCGAGACAGAGCCCACAGACCTTCCCAAAATCAAGTATGTGGCCTGTGGTACTGACCATGCTCTTGCCGTTGCTGAGGATGGCGGAGTTTACAGCTGGGGTATTGGTGAGACCTACCAATTGGGACACGGTAAAGGTGAAGATGAGATGGTTCCTCGTAAGATCTGGAATACAGCTACTGAAGACCTTGATTTTGAGATTGTCGGTGCTGGTGGTCAATTTAGTTTCCTGGCCGCCTTCCAGTGAAGTGCCCGTCTAAAAATTCCACGGGAACGCAGAATATAATATGCCCCCGTTTAGATTATTTTTGTAGATTATTTTTGTATTGCTATTGACTAAAACAAGTTATGCAATGCTGCTCAACCATTTCGAAATGTCAGTATGGGCACTAAAAAGTGATGGTTGTCAGTTGGACGCCACTGCTACTTCCGGTCCGCCACAAATATTTTTCAACGAATGCGTCGGCTCTATAGTTCGGTTCAAGCTCCTCGTAAAAAACTACCGAAATTCTCAGGTAGAGGACAATTCAACCCTGAAACCCAAAAGCAAGAGTACATACAGGAGCATGACTATACCGTCACTCCAGAGACATATCTTTACTTGGACCGAGATAATAAAGAGATGTTTGATCGGTTTCCCTTAGTTAACAACAAAATTCTCGAGAAAAGAACCTCCAAAGACCGCCCCCAACGAGTGCGAATGCTTGCACGAGACTTTATTGACAATTCTCTTTATAGCTCCAAATATGGATACTTTTCCAAGGCTGCAGAGATTTATTCTCCAGGAATCCCCTTTGATTTCAGTAAAATGAAAAACGTAGATGAATTTCTCGATGTCTGGGCCTCTGATTTCTCCCAAAAAGTTAGCCCACCAACAGCTCCAAAAGAAAAGACTACCGACCCGGACCATAACTCAGTGGATATGAAGCCAAAGATGAGACAAATGTGGCATACCCCTACCGAGCTTTTCCATCCTTATTATGGCCAAAGCTTGGCTAACTATATCGTGTCAAACAAGGGCGATCAACCGCTGGAAATTTACGAGATGGGTGCGGGTAATGGTACTCTGATGGCCGATATCCTCGACTGGATCCAGGAAAATCACCCCGAAATATACACCAAAGTACACTATAATGTGATTGAAATCAGTCCTTCGCTTGCTCTTCGACAAAAGGCAACTATTGAGAAACATAAACACAAAGTCACTATCCACAACAAAAGTATCTTTGACTGGGATACAGTGGTCAAAAAGGACTGTTTTTTCATTGCACTAGAAGTGTGGGACAATTTCGCTCATGACGTGGTCCGTTATGACAATACCACTGAACAACCGCATCAAGGGTACGTTGTGGTCGACCAGTTGGGCGACTTTGTACAGATCTACAGTGACAAGCTAGATAGCTCATTAAAGAGAGCGCTTAGTCTGCGTGATTCAGTAGGATTCAAGCCTGACCCGAAGCTCGGATCTCATCCATTACAGCAATACCAGCGCTGGAGATATTTGAAAAACTATTTCAAACCGTCACAGGCCAACTTATCGGCCCCTGACTTTATCCCTACGAAATATGTCGATTTTCTTCATATCCTGAATGAATATTTCCCTAAGCACCGATTACTGGCGTCAGATTTTACTCATTTTGGTGACCGCATTGACGGTTATTGCTCGCCTGTTGTCCAGACATTTGTCGAAGGAGCCCCAATTACAGTCTCTACCTTCATGGTATTACAAGGATACTTCGATATTATGTTTCCTACAGACTTTAACCTTGCTAAACAGCTCTATATGGCTGTTACAGGCAAAGAGGCGGTTGATTCTTCGCACAAGAACTTTTTGAGTGAGTGGACTGCCGACAAAAAGCACACATCAACCATGACGGGTGAGAACCCAATGCTGTCATTCTATAGAAATGCATCATTTTTATGTACAAAGTAGCTATTTAACTTGAACCTGATTTGATTAATCCGTACTGTTGTGCACAAATGCACGGGGGTTGGGGTATATGCAGATCATGCGCCCTTATGCAAAACACGCACGGACATATATTTCCCGATCGGGATAAAAATAAACAATCCACAAATGCAAGCCATACCATTAATAAACAAATCAAAAACCTCCTTTCAACTTGTGCAAACGTTGAAAAAAAAAAACAAGGCAATCCCCCTCATAGTTTTCTTTCTTTAAATGGAAGACAACAGCTCCCCTCGTAAAACCCCTGCTCGTCGTGCCTTGCCCGAAATCCCTCCTACTGCTGCAGTACGGAGCCCTTTATTCGGAGGTGATGGTTCACCACAAAGATCCCCTTTGCGGGCCAGTGTGTTTGGAACTCCTCAACAAGACAACCCTTACTTTGCCAGCCCTACTAATAGCCCAACTCGTGGTTCTCCATCGAGGAGATTTGAGACTCATCTTTCTGCTAAACCAAATAGCTCGCTGAGTTCTCCAGTTCGCAAGCTTCGATTCGATGAAAGGGACCAAGACCAAGTTATTGAGTTCGATCAATTAGCTTATAGTGCTAGCTCCCGCAGTTCTCACCACTCTGGCGGTGATAGCGAATCTATTGCTACCCTGGCCACTCAAAGCGATGGCGCTAAAAGTGATCCAATTTCAGATGAAATTTCGGAATTTGATACTGGCATTGAAGATTATGATGGTCAATCACTTGATGCCTTTTACAATGATAATGATACCGAGACTCTAAGCTCCTGTGAAGTGCCTAAAATCCAGCCACGGCGTAACAAGAGTGTCATGCGCAAACAGGTCCAGTTGGTACACGGTAACTTGGTCCTCGATAGCCCCGTTCCTTCAAAACTTTACAGCTTTCTTCCCCGTAGAGATAGCGATGAGTTTGTGCATATGCGTTATACTGCCTGCACCAGCGACCCTGATTTCTTTGCTGATGAAGGTTTTACTATTCGCCCCGCTATTTATGAGCGTCATACCGAGATTTGTATCTGTATCACCATGTACAATGAAGATGAGGTACTGTTTACTCGTACTCTTCATGCTGTGTTCAAGAACATTGCTTATATCTGCCAAAGAGAGAACTCCAAAGTCTGGGGCCCTGATGGCTGGAAAAAAATTGTTGTTACAATTGTGAGCGATGGACGTGGCAAGGTGAATCCTCGTGTACTTGACTGCTTGGCTGCTATGGGTGTTTACCAAGATGGCGTGGCAAAGAACTTTGTTAACGGTAAAGAAGTTCAGGCTCATATCTTTGAGTATACCGCACAAGTTTCGTTAACTCCTGATATGCGTTTCCAAGGTGCAGAGAAGCAAATCGTACCAGTACAGATGATCTTTTGCCTCAAGGAGAAGAACCACAAGAAAATCAACTCACACAGATGGCTCTTCAATGCACTTTGCCCTCAGCTCGACCCCAACGTTGTAATGCTCATTGATGTCGGTACTCGCCCCACTACTCAAACTGTATACCAATTGTGGAAGGCGTTTGATGAAGATTCAAATGTTGGCGGTGCATGTGGTGAAATTAAGACCATGACCGGCAAATTCGGAAAATCTTTACTTAATCCCCTCGTTGCAGCTCAGAATTTTGAATACAAGATCTCGAATATTCTCGATAAACCATTTGAAAGTGTGTTTGGATACATCTCGGTATTGCCCGGTGCTTTGTCGGCCTACCGCTGGCGCGCTCTTCAAAAGTGTGACGATGGTACTGGACCTCTAGTCTCTTACTTCAAAGGTGAAATCCTTGAAAATTCGGACGCTGGTGTATTCGAAAAGAATATGTACCTTGCCGAAGATCGTATCTTGTGCTGGGAACTTGTAGCCAAGCGCGGTGAAAAGTGGGTATTAAAGTACGTCAAGAGTGCTCAGGGTGAGACGGATGTTCCCGAGACTCTTGCAGAGTTCATTTCCCAGCGTCGTCGTTGGCTCAATGGTGCTCTATTCGCTGCCCTCTACAGCCAGACTGGATTCAAACAGATCTGGAGAACAGATCATAGCGCTGTCCGCAAGTTCTTTTTACATGTTGAGTTCATTTATCAGTTTGTCAATCTTGTATTCACCTTTTTTAGCATTGCAAATTTCTATTTGGCATTTTACTTTGTGGCTGGCAGTGTTGCTGGCTCAAACAGTGCAACGATTCCCCATGGAGGTGGCCTTGCCCTTTTCCTGATTTTCAAGTACATTTGCATCATTACAATCTGTGCGCAGTTTGTTCTCAGTCTGGGTAACCGGCCTCAAGGTGCAAGAGCCTTGTTCTTATCGACAGTGATTGCCCTTTCTTTTGTTACCGCATATGTGACAGTACTTGGCCTCTACTTTGTGATAAAAATATGTGCTGCTAGTCACGAAAGTAGTGACTATAATCTTCATTTGCTTGTCACACTTGTTATATCTCTGCTCAGTACCTATGGTCTCTATACAATCATGTCGTTTGCATACCTCGACCCTTGGCACATTTTTACATCAGGTATCCAATACTTTTTGCTTCTTCCTAGCTACGTTTGCACTTTGCAGATTTACGCATTCTGTAACACTCATGATGTTACCTGGGGTACCAAGGGTGAGAATTCTGCTCCCCAAGACCTTGGTGCGGCGGTGATTCGCCATGAAGCAGGAAAGGATGTTGTTGAAGTTGAAGTACCTGCTGAGCAAATGGACATTGATACCGGCTATGACAATGCGTTATTTGCATTGCGCGAGCGTCAGCCTCTTCCTGAGGACCCCCCTAATTTGCATCTGATGCGTACGGATTACTTCCGCGAGATTCGTACTCGAGTAGTACTTGTGTGGATGACGGCTAATTTGATTCTCGTCATGCTGGTAACCCAGTTTTTCAGTATCGATAACCCTGGCAGCAATGTTTACCTACAGATCATCCTGTGGTCGATGGCCGTTTTTGCCGTGTTTAGAGCTACTGGAGCCTCGGTTTATCTTTTGCAACGACTCGCTCGTAACCTGCACAAGGGTCATTTATTTAGCCAGCAGATGTGGTCCAAGCATATTGGAAAATTCCAAAAGGAATGAAAGGCGTCTCTCTAAACGCTTTAGACAGTTTTATATACCAAAATCTATTTAATAACCCCCTTGTCCTAGTGGTTCCTGGCCAGCGTAGCCATGAATCATCCTCGACACTGCAGGCTCGCGGACCATGCATGATCCATGCAAACGAGGTGCATAACGGTGATCCCTCTGCTACTTTCTGATTTTAAACTGTCAATATTAAAAAGGGAAAAAACCGATGGTAAAAATTTTCTCCTAAATAAACCCTCAACTCAAATAGACCCGGCTCCCGCGCTCACCCTCCCCCCAACCACCGAACTCGATTGCTTCCCCTCGATCCACACGCAACCTACCACAATGCTCAAGCTGAGAAGTTTGTCAGCGACCGGGGCGAGGCTAATGAGTACGGCGAATAAGACAATCACCGCTAAACAAGCGGCCGCTTCTCGAGCCATTGATGATAACCTAAAACCTGAATTCAGATACATTGGCATTGGTAGCGGTACCACCGTCGTTTACTGTGTCGAACGGATTGCTGCTCTTGGAAAACAAGGGAAATTGCCCGTAGATCAAATGTACTTTGTGCCGACTGGCTATCAAAGCAAGCAGTTATTGATTGAGCACAAACTGCACATCATTGAAATCGACCAGTTTAGTGCTGGCGAGCTCGATATTGTGTTTGATGGTGCAGATGAGATCGATAGCGACCTCAACTGTATTAAAGGAGGAGGTGGCTGTCTTTTCCAAGAAAAACTGGTGGGAATGTGTTCTCGCAAGTTTATTGCCGTTGCTGATCACACCAAAGTCTCGGCCAAATTGGGCGAAAAATGGCTCGCTGGTATCCCTATTGAGGTTGTGCCTTCTTCTCATACTAAAGTAGCAGTAGACCTGGTACGACTTGGGGCCAAAAGTGTTAACTTGAGACAAGGTGGAAAAGCCAAAGCAGGCCCTTGTGTTACTGATAATGGCAACTTTATCTTGGATGCTTACTTTGGCGAAATCGATCCGTTGAAAGTGCACGCCCTTGATGTTTCGATTAAACTATTGGTTGGCGTCGTCGAGACGGGAATATTTGATAACTGCCGTGCTGCTTATATCGGAGATGCTGATGGTGGTGCCAAGCTCTTGGAGCGGCCGTCTGATAAAGCAACTTCTGCTCCAAATGCTTAACCGCCGTTTAATTCTACGTCGAAGGTTAGCTCTTAGTGCAAATAAATTAACTAGCTACTTACTTAAACCGGCCATAATAAGTGCAATTCTCTTTACCGTATTCTTTGGGGGTGCAGCAAGCACTGAGAACGAGCGTCGGCAAATATGCCGGCTCGGGCATTGGTAGATGTTTAATAGCAGGAATATGGCCTTGTATATAGTCGTAATGACTGGGCATAGCGCCTGATTTAATAGGGGGCAGAGCCTTTGTCGTCGGCTCATTGGCAGTCACCCGGCTGGCAACAGGATCGCGCAGACTTTTTTCGAGCTTAGTTGTCACGACGCATGAAGCAGCGGGCTTATTCTCTAGTGCACCATGCTCGACCTTGGCGCTACTACTTTTGCCGGAAACTTCATCGCCAGTAGCAACAGGTTCATGCTGGTGCTGCTGCTTGGGCGTGCTGTCATGGAATATCTGGTGGTTCATCACCTCCTCAAGAAGCGTTTGTGCCTTTTTGCGAGTCTCTGCAACTGCATTTCGCGTTTCTTCCACGACTTGGCGTGCTTCATCTGCTGCTTTGTGGAATCGACCCTTGAGTTCAGGCACGGCTTGCTGAGGTTTCTCGAAAGAAGACCAGCTAATTGGTATTGGTTGATTATCAGCGACATTTGGCCCGTCTGTAGCGCCGCCTTCACTAGGCTCTTGAATTTCAGTAGAGCTTGCGGTCTCCAAGTTGTTGAGATCCTCGGCATCAAGTGCCTTGTCTTGAGTACTCAAAGGCTGTACGCTTTTCATGGATCCCTCTACTAGTGTAGTAGTTTTAGGTGATATAGAGCTGCCACCAGCAACCACAGTAGAATGGCCCCCAGGACAGTTGCGGACTGATGCGGATAGAATACTCTCTTCAACAAAGGACTGGTAAATTGTATCGTTTAGCTCATTGTTTTGCGTATTATTAGTGTTGTTGTCGCTGATGTGTAGCTGCTGTTGGTTATTCTTTTTCAACACACGCATAGCTTCTTCGATAGTAGGGCCCGTGCTCATTGTCGGCTCAGAGTTGTTGTGATTTATATAAAGCTGCTCGCTAGTCATGTCTTCCAGAGAGATTTCTTTAAGATGCTCCTTCATTTCGTCACTCAAATAGCCATTAGACGCTTCAATTTGCTCGGGGCGTTGATACTGTATCCTTTGAGCCTCGACGAGCTCTGCAGGTCCAAGAGAAATATTAATGGAGTCATCAGCAACACTAGAGTCAATGGAGCGTTGCGTGTCTTCAGGAAGCCATAAACTGGTATTTTGAATGGCGGTGGTGCTCTTTTTAGCGGTGGGCAGCACGAGGCGATATGGCCGCACAATCTTCGAGCCTACGTCACAGGCCGCTGTCTGCGTAAAAGACATTGTATCATCGGCATGACGACGAACACGATTTTTGACCCGCTCTTTTGCATTTGCAGCACGACGGCGAATCATTGTAATTGGTAGTGTGGATGTTGCATTGGGTGCCAAACATATGTTGTTCTACTGACAATGTGTGGCAACGTGCAAGACCGATACAAATTTGGAAGTATACCTACCCTTTAGATTAATAGTTCAAAGATATTATTGCTATGGTTCAAGTTGTTTAGGCTAAAAGAGGGCCATTCCAAGAACATACATCTTTGATGCATAAATTATGCAGATTGCCTGCTCTTCTCTAAGTCTCAGAGATATGAGTACTGGATATCGTATTATCTTATAAAATCTGCTTTATACTGGATGGAACTTACGTGCTATTCGTCGCTGCTTTTTGCAGCTGTTTACACTGTGTTGAGGTTATTTTCGCTAAATAGTATCTACCGATATAATGTGGAAATTTTTACGGAGAAACTTCTTTTTGTTTAGCGAACTAGTACTGGTGATTTAGACTAGGAACTCGCGATCCTGATCACGACTCCCGATCTGGAAACTTCAGGGCACGGCTCTGATCACGACTCTGGACTCTGATCCAGGACTTAGCTCCAGGACCTGATCATGACTTTCAAACCTGATTTATAGAACTAATACACGAGGTACACATCCAGCAGACGCATCTAGCTCGAAAACAAGCATAAAATCTAGCTATAGACTTACACAACCTATTCAACGCTATAGCGGGGACCAAACACTAGTTAGCACTCCCGCTGCTAGACAGCTCTTGACGACCTCCCAGCTCAAGCAATACAGAGTCAGTGACATTGCCTGCCAGCGCCCCTTTGACGCAATTCTACCTATTGTCATTTTGCCGACTAGCTTATAACGCCCCATGGTCAACGCAGCTGCGCGGTTTGGACCCTACCACAGTGTAAGTAAACTATTTCTCCAATGAAACGGCTTTGTCCTCTTACTCAATCAGAGTCTCAAGCCCAACCACGGCAGCAACTGGTGTGGACAATACCGGTTCAATAACCAAAATCGCTATGGCATAATGCACTGGTGAAAGAAATAGGTCGACGACTAACGTGCCTTTGGATGTGCCTTGTAAGGCATCGTGTGCCCCTATTTGCGTGGGTATCACTAATGAAATTAACCGCCAGATTAAATACCTGGCTAGACCATGGATGGATAAAAGGTTTTAAGAGCAAACACCCACTTTATATCCAGTACATTTTCCGGACTATCACCTATAACTCTTCAAGTACACCCATATCAGCAAGTGACTTCATTTTATCTTGGATCGCTGCTAACCAATATTGTTTTAGCTCAGTTTTCAGCGCTGATGTTACGGTTTTACGAGTCATCACCTTAGATGCTTGCAGACCAAGCAGTTCCAGGGCCTGACGGGCGGCTGCCAGTTCTTCAGAGCTCGGTAGATCATCCACACTCGGAGACACGAGCGCGTGGATTTGCATGCGTTGAATTCGCGACTCTTTATCAGTCACATCATAATCATTGTCTTCTTCCACTTCGCGATAACGCTTCCAGGCATCTGGTTGGGCTGGCTCATTTGTTGGGTACTCAGTATTCATGGTAGCGTCATGGACTGCTGCAACAAATTCGTCTCTTTCCAAATCACGTCTAGGAGGTGTTCAAAAAGACACTTGACAATGATATGTTGCAGTGAACTAGTTGCTAGCTTTAAGGCTCCCATGTGATCTGATACACAGGAGAGCCTTTTAGACCATACCTCTCTAGCACGTCGCACCCAGGGGAAACCCCGTGGGCGCTGCCAGAACAAGGACTAGACTATACAGGCCGCTAGGGGCCCCCGTAACACAATAGTGCAATCGATCGTCAACACTTTTTCTCATTCTGTACTAGACCACTTCGATGAACTCGAGCTGATAAATTACAGAAGTAGGAAGTATTTACGATTGAGTGTTCGATTATCGACTAAGGATCTAGGATGTCATATTTATAGTGCGCCCATGCTGGCAGGTAGCCATGCAAGCTACAAACAGAATTTAACGTACATATAGTGCAGTTTCGCAATGTGCTACTGTCCTCTCCCTATCGGTGGTGAGCTCCATGTCCTTGTATCACATTGTGTGAGATTTTCACATTGTGTGAGATGGCCATGGCCCTACTGCAACTAATTTACTAGTTTATGAATTGTTCAATAATGACATTACTCTGAAATTTACAATACCAATTACAATATTGCGTGGCGGCGCGATATGGCCACAATTTCGGCCTTTTCGTCCATTTAGTTACAACTACCAACCAAATAGTGATTTCTTTGTCCATTTAGTTACAACTACCAACCAAATAGTGATTTCTTTGTCTAATTAGTTACAACTACCAACCAAATAGTGATTTCTTTGTCTAATTAGTTACAACTACCAACCAAATAGTGATTTATTTGTCCATTTAGCTACAACTACCAACCAAATAGTGATTTCTTTGTCCATTTAGCTATTTCAGTCTCGTTCGCCACAATTTTGGCCAGGCGCCTCATTTGCCACAATTGAATTAATTGATCGGATCGGACCTAACTTTTTAATTTCGTTGGTTCTTTGTTCATTTCGCCGTTGGGGGGAATTAATTTCACCATTTCTTCGTCAATGTAGTCATCCTGGCCCACAATTTTATCGCTCATGCCAAACCAAAAAAACTCGCCTCATATGGCGCCACAGAGATATCGCCACGAGCCAGCCCTCTGGCAGGCCTTGTCGACGCGGGTGGCCGCTTACTCACCCTACTCCATGGCTAGTGCGGTGTTCTTTCTAGATCAGAAGGCAAAGCCACTGCTTTCCCGCAACTACCGCGGCGATATTCCAATGTCTGCGGTAGAGAAATTCCCCGTTTTATTGATGGAGGCGGAGGACGAGAACAGCGTCGTTCCGCCGTGCTTTAGCCACGACGGGATCAACTACCTGTATATTGTGCACAATAACCTTTATTTATTGGCATTAACAAAGCAAAACTCAAACGTGATGGAAATCCTGCTGTTTCTGCACAAATTGGTCAAGGTCCTCACCGACTACCTGAAAAGCCTCGAAGAAGAGTCAATCCGCGATAATTTCGTGGTGATTTACGAATTAATGGATGAAATGATGGACTTTGGATTCCCCCAAACAACAGAGACCAAAATCCTCAAGGAATATATCACACAGCAGAACCGCATTTTCCAGCTCATCAAGCCATTGCTCACGTCCCAGGTCAAACCGCCCAATGCTGTCACCAATGCTGTGTCATGGCGTGGTGAGGGCATTACTTATCGCAAGAATGAGGCGTTTTTGGATGTGGTTGAGAGTGTCAACATGACCTGCTCCCCCACGGGCCAAGTATTGCGCAGTGAAATTCTCGGCAGCGTACAAATGAAGTGCTATCTCAGTGGAATGCCAGAATTGCGCCTTGGACTTAATGATCGGGTTATTTTTGACCACCAAAGCAATACCACCGGCAAGCAAGTGGCATCATCTACTGGTCGTGGCAAGGGATCGATAGAGATGGAGGACGTCAAGTTCCATCAATGCGTGCGGTTGTCGAGATTTGAGTCTGACCGTACGATTTCATTTATTCCTCCTGATGGAGAATTCGAGCTCATGAGTTACCGCCTCAATACCACCGTCAAACCACTCATTTGGGTCGATTGCAAAATAACTAAACACGCAAACTCTCGAGTCGAAATCGTAGCAAAGGCCAGGGCCCAATTCAAGCGTCGGTCCACTGCGTCCAACGTCGAGATTTTTATTCCAGTACCAGACGATGCTGATTCGCCTAAAATTAAAACCAGTGGTGGTACTGCAAAGTGGAAGCCAGAGCAGTACGGAATCATCTGGAAAATGAAACAATTTGGCGGCCAAAAGGAGTTTTTGCTTAGAGCAGAGCTCGGCCTTCCTACTATTGCCGCCGCCGATGAACAAGCAGATAAAAGGCCGATCCAAGTAAAGTTCAATATTCCCTACTTCACAACCTCGGGAATCCAGGTTCGGTACCTTAAGATCATTGAGCCTAAGTTATTATACCAGAGTTATCCATGGGTTAGATATATCACCAAGAGTGGTGACGATTATGCGATTCGGCTCTAGCACGCCGCTGCTCGGCTCACTTGTGGCACCCCTTGCCCAGCACATCTGTAGATATGTAGATGATTTATATGATTGATGGTAATTTATGGTGCTCGCAGTGGCCCGTGCTCAGAACCTATTCGCGCTCTAATCAGTCACAGGTTGATTTTCCCCAAAGGGAAACTATTGCACTACTATTCACTGCATCACTGCTATTTCACTGCTTATTACTAGCCTATTCAAACTCATTGGGTGACTGTACAAAAGTCTACGGGGCTAATTACTGTATTGGGTGGAGTTGCCTAATTAGGAAGGTTTACGGAAAACCTCCCTGTACGCTATGGACCACAATCGATACATAGTGCGCGAGGTCAAATAGCCCCAATAAATTTGTTTAATACAACCAGTATATCTGCTGGCCGACTCGTGGACAACTGCCCTTGCATGCACATCCCAGGAGCACCGCACATTACCGCTATTGTGCAATCTCAGGGCCTGCGTGTTTTGGGGTCTATTACGACTTTTTGAGGTGTCTGAACGTTTTACACGTATGTTAGTTTATATTATGGGTTACTTGTAGTGGTTTTTCTCAACCCCCGTATAACCTGGGCACTCTAATTAGGACCCATATAATTGCCAAAAAGACGTCATATATGCGAAGGCCACCGCAAACCAGCCATTGAGTAAACTAAATCAGATTAAACAACTAGATACATTCAAATGCCACTTTTGATCCCCAGGAGTAGTGTAGTACATCGCGCGACTCGCTGGTGCAGGTTTATACCGTAAAACACAATATAAACGATAGACTAAATATAACATCAAACAAAATATCTTACTACTGCCTCAACTAATACATTGCTACGCCTGAACTGGTCAGCTCTTGTCTCCCCCACCACCTAAATGTCTCGCTAATGCATTTCGGATGAATAGATGCTCGAGGGGCAAAGGAGGGGAGTGCGCAAGCCAAGAAGGAGCAATTAATTACCACGAGAGTGCAAAAATAGAGTGAAATTTATTGTAACTAGAGTGTAGCAGCTAGCAAGTAGCCCATCGTGCAAAGCATCAGTTGCTTTTGCTGCGGGCCAATTTTTCTGTTCAAGCAGCTGGGTCCAAATTCAATCAGATTGATGTACTGCTATACGTGCAAATTGAAATTAATTTTTTCATATACCTGAAAAAAAACCTACTGACCGGTTGTTATTTAAATCGAGACCAGTTACAGGTCAGCCACCGCCTGCTACGCCTGCTACAGAGTCACCCATCTAGTTTGAGTATCATTTGTACATAACTAACTATGCATCTACACGTTAAACCCCTTCCCCGTTTGGTCAATGGTTCCAGTGGCCACTTATGCATGGCATAACGATCATTGCATGTAGCGGGTGATGTGCAGAGATCGTCGGGCTGGCCTGCTGATTGTAACAAGGGAGGGTGGGGTAGCAGAAGTCCTGGCAAAGGACGGGGCAGAAATAACCCAAACAGGCGACGCGGGCTAAAATTTATAGTTCAATAGCCTGTATAACTTTAGATGTCTGTTTCCTCATTATTGCCGGCCCGTCTAGCGTAACCGCGAGTCAAGCTCCCCCGCAATATACGCCTCCTCCCAAATTGAGCGATGGGGAAAAAATGAGGAAAACCGGTACAATTACAAGAATAATTGGGTAAATTGATGCCAGTTCTACAAGCATTTGTAATTAGAGTGCTCCGGGTGCTGCGACGGTGTTGCAATTGCTAGTCTCTGCCATCACATTCATCTGAAACATGCAACATCCATGCACGAGGTGCGTCGACAAGTGTTACCCCTGGTCATCAAAGTCATCATAGTGACGGAGGCAAGCGTAACGGTCAAACAACCCCACTCGAGTGGAGTTGGTAGAAATCTTGGTGTTGCCGGGAAATTATGATGACTTTCAGAAATTTAAACCCCTATTAATAGCTAGACTCTCGAGGAACCTCAACTAAAATCACCCCAAGCCCCCCCAAAGTAGTGGTTCGACACAGTGCATGCATTTGCCAATGTACCTCATTAGGAGCATTTTGCCGACCTCACCGCGGGAGCCGCAGCAGTTTACACAATTAAATCACTAGAGATTACAACAACCTATCCAGCCCGGTTCTAATTTAGCCCCATACGTCGAGACAACTACCGACTCCCACTTTGGCTACCCCAGACTGCATTGCATGATGTTTATGCACGACTCGGCAGGATGTGGGCGATCCCTCATATAACTACATCAACATCTCCAGCGGGTTTTTTTTTCTGTTTAGTCAACGGATGTTTGTTAAGCTATCAGTCGCATTGGCAGTGGCGTACCAGGCTGGCACGGCGCTTGGTGTTGAAGCAGCCGCCGCCGAGACGTCGCTCCCATATTGTGACGAAGTTGACCAGACTGGCTCAACGCAACCGCCGACTACGACATTCCTTTCTACAGCTCCTACTTCGGGTCCTCCCACTACTGCGCCGGTATCAACAGCGCCGAGTGGTTCGAGTGCACCATCGAGTGCACCATCGAGTGCACCAAGCGAGTCTTTACCATTTTGTGACGAAATTACCAGTACGCCGACCAGTACATCAAGTGCACCATCGAGTGCGCCATCAAGTGCATCCACCACCGCGCTCAGTACTACTGCACAGCCTACTACACAAGAAACTGTTCCATGGTGCGACGAGTCGACGACTCCTACGTCAGTACCCGCGACTTCAACGCTCCTAAGTACGTTGCCAACCACAAGTGCAGCTCCAACTAGTGCTAACTCCACAACGATAGTTTCCACGCCAATTCTTTCCACAATAGTGCCAACAACTATCACGACATCGGCAACAAACGAAACGGTTCCATGGTGCGATGATTCGACATCTATTCCCCGCACAACAGCAACAGTTGTTTCTACTAGTACAGCCCCAACTAGTACTGTAGCCCCCACTACAAGTGAAACTCTGCCTTGGTGTGATGAAAGCACAACTGTTAACTCAACAGTACCACCAACGACTGCTGTGCCCACATCTACGGCAGTTCCCACCACAAGCGAGACTTTACCGTGGTGTGACGGGTCTACTGTTACAAATTCCACAGTTCCGCCAACATCAGCGCCTATCACAACAAGTGCTGTACCTACTACTAGCGAGACTCTTCCTTGGTGTGATGAGTCTACAGTTGCAAACTCTACTGTGCCACCCACATCGGTTCCAGTGACGAGTGGCCTCACTACAAGCGCTGTTCCTACAACTAATGAGACTATTCCATGGTGTGACGAGAGCACTACAGTTCCTCCCACGTCTGTGCCAGTAACGACCACAGCTGCCCCTACAACTAATGAGACTATTCCATGGTGTGACGAGAGCACTACAGTTCCTCCCACGTCTGTGCCAGTAACGACCACAGCTGCCCCTACAACTAATGAGACTATTCCATGGTGTGACGAGAGCACTACAGTTCCTCCCACGTCTGTGCCAGTAACGACCACAGCTGCCCCTACAACTAATGAGACTATTCCATGGTGTGACGAGAGCACTACAGTTCCTCCCACGTCTGTGCCAGTAACGACCACAGCTGCCCCTACAACTAATGAGACTATTCCATGGTGTGACGAGAGCACTACAGTTCCTCCCACGTCTGTGCCAGTAACAACTACAGCTGTACCTACCACTAGTGAGACTATTCCATGGTGTGATAATAGTACCACCGTTCCTCCCACTTCTGTGCCAGTAACGACCACAGCTGCCCCTACAACTAATGAGACTATTCCATGGTGTGACGAGAGCACTACAGTTCCTCCCACGTCTGTGCCAGTAACAACTACAGCTGTACCTACCACTAGTGAGACTATTCCATGGTGTGATAATAGTACCACCGTTCCTCCCACTTCTGTGCCAGTAACGACCACAGCTGCCCCTACAACTAATGAGACTATTCCATGGTGTGACGAGAGCACTACAGTTCCTCCCACGTCTGTGCCAGTAACAACTACAGCTGTACCTACCACTAGTGAGACTATTCCATGGTGTGATAATAGTACCACCGTTCCTCCCACTTCTGTGCCAGTAACGACCACAGCTGCCCCTACAACTAATGAGACTATTCCATGGTGTGACGAGAGCACTACAGTTCCTCCCACGTCTGTGCCAGTAACAACTACAGCTGTACCTACCACTAGTGAGACTATTCCGTGGTGCGATAATAGCACAACTGTTCCTACATCTGTTGCACCTACCACTAGTGAGACTATTCCGTGGTGTGATAATAGTACCACCGTTCCTCCCACTTCTGTGCCCGTCACTACTACAGCTGTACCTACCACTAGTGAGACTATTCCGTGGTGCGATAATAGTACCACCGTTCCTCCCACGTCTGTGCCAGTAACCACTACAGCTGTACCTACCACTAGTGAGACTATTCCGTGGTGCGATAATAGCACAACTGTTCCTACATCTGTTGCACCTACCACTAGTGAGACTATTCCATGGTGTGATAATAGTACCACCGTTCCTCCCACTTCTGTGCCAGTAACCACTACCGCTGTACCTACCACTAGTGAGACTATTCCATGGTGTGATAACAGTACAACTGTTCCTACATCTGTTGCACCTACCACTAGTGAGACTATTCCGTGGTGTGATAATAGTACCACCGTTCCTCCCACTTCTGTGCCAGTAACCACTACAGCTGTACCTACAACTAGTGAGACTATTCCGTGGTGCGATAATAGCACAACTGTTCCTACATCTGTTGCACCTACCACTAGTGAGACTATTCCGTGGTGTGATAATAGTACCACCGTTCCTCCCACTTCTGTGCCCGTCACTACTACAGCTGTACCTACCACTAGTGAGACTATTCCGTGGTGCGATAATAGCACAACTGTTCCTACATCTGTTGCACCTACCACTAGTGAGACTATTCCGTGGTGCGATAATAGCACAACTGTTCCTACATCTGTTGCACCTACCACTAGTGAGACTGTCCCATGGTGTGATAATAGCACCACCGTTCCTCCCACATCTGTGCCAGTAACAACCACAGCTGTACCTACCACTAGTGAGACTATTCCATGGTGCGATAATAGTACCACCGTTCCTCCCACGTCTGTGCCAGTAACCACTACAGCTGTACCTACAACTAGTGAGACTATTCCGTGGTGCGATAATAGCACAACTGTTCCTACATCTGTTGCACCTACCACTAGTGAGACTATTCCGTGGTGTGATAATAGTACCACCGTTCCTCCCACTTCTGTGCCCGTCACTACTACAGCTGTACCTACAACTAGTGAGACAATCCCATGGTGTGATGAGAGCACCACTGTTCCAGCCACTTCAGTACCAGTAACAACCTCTAAAAGTGGTGGTACTAGCACTATTCCCACCACCTCTGACGATATTCCTGATTGTGATACTACTAGCAGCACTATTTGTCCCACATGCACTAGTACCACTGTTCCCACTACCACTTCTGTGTCTAGTGCTCCAACTACTTCTGACGATATTCCAGATTGTGATACTACCAGCAGCACTGTTTGTCCTACATGCACTGGTACCACTGTTAGCACTACCACTTTTGTGTCTAGTACTCCCACTACTTCTGATGATATTCCTGACTGTGATACTACCAGCAGTACTATTTGTCCTACATGCACTGGTACTACTGTTACCACTACCACTTCTGTGTCTAGTACTCCAACTACTTCTGATGATATTCCTGACTGTGATACTACTACTGGGTCTACTCCTACTTCGAGTGCAGCCAGTTCTTCTGGCTGCCCAACATGTACTGGCACCACTACTACCGGTACTTCTGCTATTCCATCGTCCATTTCACCTGGAAGCAGCACCATCCCGACTACTTCTGATGATATCCCTGACTGTGAGGATACTACTACTGGATCTATGCCCGTTACAAGTACTGCTGGCAGTTCTTCAGTCTGCCCGACATGTACTGGAACAACCACAGCGAGCAGTGCCAGCACTCCCACGTCAACTCTTATTAGCGGCGTATTCAGCTCGTCTGTCTGCCCTACATGCACCAGTACTCCCACTTCTAACCCCATAAGTGGTGTGCCAACTACTTCTGATGAAATCCCAGACTGTGATACTAAATCTGGCTCCATCGGCGGAACTGCGGGTACTGTTACTACTACATCTACTGATACTCTTTGTCCCACTTGTACAAGTGAAGGAGCTACTAATACGGGCACTGGAGGCACTGCTAGCGGCGAGAGTGGTGCTGGTGGATCCACAGTCACGGTATCAACTACTGACCAGGTTACTGTATGTCCCACTTGTACAAAGGAAGCTGTAAGCAGTGCGCCAAGCTCTGAGAGTGCCGAGGTCACCCACACTGAACTTACTACTATCACCACTACTATCTGCAGTACCGGCACGACTACTGGTACTAATGGAAAGTCCAGCGAGTTTACGTCTACTTATACTACCATCTACACCACCACTTATTGCCCTGAGAGTTCAAGCGGTTCCCATGGCTCCGTGCCTGGTAGCTTAGGCTCAAATGCTGAGACAACCACTGAGACCAATACCCAGTTGACTACTACCCAGTTGACTACTATCACCAAGACTATTCCTGTGACAGGCACTACTACCGGGGCTAATGGCAAGCCAACAACGTATACAACAACGCACACTGAGACGATTACCTCTTGCCCTACGGAGGCGCCTAGCCCTACTAGCTCTGCAAATTCTGGTGCAGGTAACCCTAGCAGTCATGGAAGCAACCCAGAAAGCTCCCATGTGTTTGCTTCTACATCCCCAGAGAGCCCCGAGACCAGTGCTCAGGCTCCTGGTAATGAAGTGTCGTCTGCTGCATCGCCACCAGGTGGCTCATCCCCAGGCGGCTCATCCCCGGCAGAATCTTTGCCCATACAAGCTACTAGTGGCACGTCTCCAGCAGGGTCAATCTCTGCTTCTTCTGCAGGCGTCCCCGAAGTGAGCCCTTCATCTTCAAGTCTGGTCCAGGCTAACGGTGCTGCCCACGGCTATAGTCTGGGAAGCGCTGTATTTATCGGTGTTATCGGCTATTTATTGTAGTTTTTTTAAAAAAAAATAATCTCCTCATAAATTACTTTTTTGTTTATCTTTTTTGAACCAGTTGGTGGGTTGTGCACCCAGGTTGCGACCGTGCATTGCCCATAGTGCCTGTCTGGTACCCTCGTATAAACAGCTAACTTCTCCAACGCAATCATTAGTTGCTGCGATGATGATCCCGTCTTTGCGCTTTTCCCTGGGAACTTATTACTTGAATTGACTGCCTTTTATCAGCTTCTTATTATCGAGTGTATCAAACCACTAGGTGGCGTGTAGCTCTGCAAATACCGGGGATTGTGAGGTAAATATTTCTGGGAGTATAAGGCCATTTTCTGATTGTTTGATTTCTACTGGATCTACTGAGTAGCGTGATTATGCATTTGTATAAACGATTACAGGAATTACCGCTCATGGTTCATCCCGGCGATTTTCTTGAGAGAACCATGAGAACTGACACACAAGCATAGCACTTATCATTCCATCTATAGGTAATTGAGACACAGTTATAAGATTTAGCTGTGGGTATAAGGTGGGGTCCAGGGACAGACCGCAGTATCTGAGTGCTCATATCCGTAGTGACTGTACAATCAATCTTAGCAACAGTGTCGAATACTATATATGAGATTTATGTAGCAGGAAATTACAGCACTGTATGGCTGAATAAAACGATAGTCGAAACTGAAGCTCTGCAGGATCTGGCGAGGCCGCAAAAACCAAATGCAGCTCCCATAGATGTGTTTGGACGCTCAAGAGGGTGGGAATAGCACTATAAAAGATCTACGTATAGCGTAAGTACTGAAACCCCCCCACCACACTAGAGCGACATACCGCCACTATCCATAGCGGCAACAACCTCGGCACCAAATATGCTATCTGTCGCTCCTTCTAGTAGTTGAACAAATAGGCTAAGAATATTTTATATCTTTCATCATGATCGCATAAAGCCTTTGTGTATACTTTGCTTGACTGCAAAGTGAAGACGTCCAAATGCTCGCAAAACACTAGATCACAAAACATACAGGGCCCACAGATACTTATCTGCTAATTCTGAAATAACTATAGACATACTAATTGATAGTTCTATAGCTTGAAAAAGATAACTAACTCCCTACTATACGTGCGAGGCATACAAAGCTCAGAAACATTGAGGTCGTAGTGAAGAAAAAATAAAGCTCTATCTCGATCAAGATCCCTCTGAATAATTATAGCGCTATTAAAAACGCAGTTATCTATGGGAAATTTATTCTTTTAGACCAATTGGTAGTCGGTATATCACTGCGCACGTCATACACAGAGGGATCAGCACTTTTTTTCTGCATATTGCGGGGAAAAACATTTGAAAAAACACCAAAAAAACGTTTAAAATTTCGGGCATGCAATCCAATGTCCAAAAAATGTTAGAAGATATGATATTATACTAGTTCTTTATAGTGTGCTCGATGGGAACTCCAAATTACCAGTTAAAGTCCTCTCGGAACAGATGGTTAGACTTGCCGTATGCCGTGTTTTTTTACTAATAGGTTAAAATAGGACGATTAAGCAACGGCTAAGGAACTTTATGCTGATCCCTGCCCATGGGTACTGGCTAAAAGAGGCAACTACCCGCATGCGTCCCCAGGCACCGACGGTTATAAAATTCATAAAGTATAAAACGATCTATGTACCCGTAGCCACACTGGAGAAAAATCCTCTTTTAGGAGTATTTCAAACAATTTGCCCCACAACGTATCGTACATGGTAGCGTTTTGGCTGTTTGAAACCTAAATTTGGCGGCATGCGTATGCTCATGTATGGGGTACATGAGGGGGGCGGAGGAGGGTAGGGGCCCTGAGAGGGGGTTAACTGCGACGGAGGCAAAAACTCGATTACTAAGGGGGCGAGAAAAGAAAAAAAAACATGATGGCGCGGCAACGAGCAGTTGGAGCAAGCCGCTCAAAGGATTTACAAGGGCCAGAAGCCACGCAAACGGTAACGAACGGCGCAAAAATGCCCCTGGGTGGCGGAGAACCTGGCACTGTGCTCGATCCAGAGCTGAAACTCTCGAATCATCATGAAAATCGTGTTTCTGGTGCCCCAGTAGTTGAATCTACAGAACAGGAGCATTCAAACTATTTATTAGACAGTGATCAATCTGTTAAAAAGGAAGAACCTCCAAATTTTACCATTGACGGCCTACAGGGCTCCGAGGTGCCACAGGAAGGCTCTGAGCGCAAACTCCGGAGCAAAAGAGCGAGCCCCACGGGGTCAAAACAACTGTCAAAACCGGCAAAAAAGCCTAGAAAACCCAAGGATCCAAATACAAAGCTGGGCCGGCCGAGAAAATACCACTGGGATGCCGGTGGCTCCAACGAAGGTGAGGCTGCATCTGAGTTTGAGGTGAGCGAGCTTGATCTCGAGGAGATTGCCAACTACGAGAAGAAACTGCAAATAAAGAGACGCCAAACAAGTCGTTGGGTATGCTATTCTGAAGCCGAAGAAAAGATGTTTCTCCACTGGTTGATCCAGGGACGATCCCTCATGTACGTCGCCAATGCATACGGTGGCATGCGATCAAAAAATGGTATATACCAGAAAATGGCATCTATACGACGCCAATTCAGTTCTGCTCAGATTAAGGTCGATAAAAATGGTCATTACGATGTGGAAGCTCCTCGATTATGCCGCGAGGGACCAATCCCACCCGCAGATGTCTTGGCATTCAAGTATGTTCTCCACATTATGCGCAACACTCCCAGCTTGAAACAGCGGATAAGTGGGGCTACGCAGGAAACTACCGATCCTGCTTAGGTCGCTTGGCCACACATACCTGTCTGGTCACTCGGGTATGCACCGTGTAGTGGGGGTGCATATGCACCTGCAGGTACATAAAGAGGCACACATTTAGTGCAACTACTTACCCCAACACTATTACCAAACCTATCAATTGAAACATGTCCGCACTTGCAAGGAAAGTCTTGGGTTTATCTTTCTTCTCCAACTATGACCTGCAGCAGAGTCTCGACACTTCACGTTCTACCATCCCGCTTAATGCGCTAGGGGATTTCTCAAATATGTTTGATATCCCTATTCTGCCGACTCTTTTGGCCATTTTTGCTACTCCTAATTTTGCCCCTCCAGACTGGTGGCCAGTACTTCCGTTTAGCCTCGATAATCCTGGTGACCCAACTTCATGGATCGGAAGCCCAGGTAATCCTCCAATTGATCCCCGTGATGATCCATTCTACCACCCGGATATTTCTAGTTATGAAAACCTCGCTAATGGTGAAATTATCGACTACCGTGAAGTTGGCCTTTCGGTGATTTGGGTCAATATCAACAAGGCATACCAAATCTCTTACCGTACTGAGAGCACTTTTGGATGGCCTCAGGCTGATGTTACTACTGTGATGATCCCTAATAATGTCAATGGAAAAGTTGTATCATACCAAAATTGGGAAGATGCTGCTTCTCTTCAATGCTCCCCATCTTATTCGCTTATTACTGGTATCGCTGATCCTACATTTGATTTATTGTTGCTATCTGGTTATATTGTAAATACCCCTGATCATGAAGGTAAAAATTCATCATTTGTTGCTGGTATTAAGGAGGGAAAATCTACCCTCGACTCACTCAAGGCATATCTTGCCATTAGAGAAAAAGTTGGTATAGAAGATGGTGATAAGATTATCCTTTGGGGGTATTCTGGTGGTACTATCGCTTCTGGACATGCTTTGGAACTTCAAGGTACCTATGCTCCTGAATTGAATGAAAACATTGTTGGTGCCTGCCTAGGTGGATTTGTTACCAACGCTAGCCAAGTCCTCAACACTATCAATGGCGGAATATTTGCTGGATTTGGAGGCGCTGGAGTTATTGGCCTTGGTACAGAGTACCCTGCTATCCAGAACGTCATTGATACACATGTCCGCCCCGGAATCAAGTGGCGCTTTAATCAAATCTCCAAAGTGTGCATAATTGAGAACCTCATCAACAACCTTTTCATCAATATTTGGTCCTACACTGATGAGGCTGATGGTAGTCTAATCAATGAACCTGCAGTTCAAGAGATTCTTGAGAATGAAACACTTGGAGTTCGGGCCACCCCAAATACTAGTATCCCGCTTATGGTCTACCAAGGTGTAAATGACGAAATTGTTGCTATCGGAGAGACAGATCGTACAGTTGACTACTACTGCCAGAATGGTGTCAAGGTCGATTATTACCGTCTAAGTGTTACTGAGCATATATTGACGATGATTCTTGCCGAGGTGGATGTCCTCAAGTGGATCCACAAAGTATTTTACGACGGCTATTCACCTGCAGCGTGCTCAAGCTGGCAAGATGCTACTTTCACAACAGTGACCACTTATAGTGCTGATGGATCCAACTTTAACGATTTGGTTGAAGGTAATTGGGAGGCAGCGGGCGTACTTAGCGAACTCGGCATATCCTCGTCCTGAACACGTCCTACATGCTAATAGTGCTTAATTCAATTTATTTAATGTATTTCAACTTAAATATTATTTACCAATCCCATTAATTCAGTGACACTGCCCAATGTGCTACATTGACGTTAAAGCCTTTCGTAGACGGGACTCAGTGATGATTCACTGTGGTGTTGCCAAGTGTATTATACTCCCAAGTATAATTGGCGTCTACTATTTATACTGATCCCAGTAATGTAGGAGATAACAGTTGCGAAATTAGACATTACAGTAGTATCAAACATACAGTCTAAGGGGACACTTACAGAGTTGAGCTAACCATACCCAAATGCGTCCCTTGCATGCAAAACCTGGATATGAAGAGAAAAAGGGGTTACATGCAAATTTGAGGCGTTTTACTGCTTATCTATCGCTTATGCATTGATAACAAATGCAATTCCGATCCGTACTCGGTCCATTTTGGGCCTCCTGAGCTTCAACAACAATTTTCCCGAGGATTTGTTTTTCCAGTTTGGCGACAATTTCTGTGTGTTGATTAACAGGTACAGGACTGTGTCTAGGAGGTATAAACAGTAAAGGTAAGTTAAGCTTCCGTAAGAAGTAGAAAGATAGATCTACCATCGTTATATGCCTAGTAGTACAAATGATATTTTGGCTCATAAAAGTCGTGCAAAACAAATGAATTGTTCAATATGTTGCAAGTGCCGAGTTTGTCGGTAACACAACCTTTTGTCTGAACATCATCACTGGGCATGTGCTAATTAGAAGAGAAAAGCTATAAATCATACTATATATGAGGGTAACTTATCTTCAGGAGTGGCTGGGATGGGGAGTTCTTGACAAGATCCCCTGTGATCTTCAGAGGACTTTTAATGTCGATAGATTAGGTGTACTGTCGCTGTGTGGCGCTTGATAGCGATTGTAATTAGTATTTCGATGATTTAATAACAGTTAATAGGACATATATATATATATATATAATGCATGCTTTTTCTCCGTTGTACGCACTTCAACGTGAATTAAGCTTGAAAGTTTGACTATGCGCAAACTTTACAAAAAAAGGAGGCCGGTACGCCCGTCGATAAGGACACATATGATCGTAGCTGGGCTTGTGGTCCCATATGCCTATTCGGGAAATATGCATGTACTACTACGTCAAGATGCATACGCTCTACGAGGGGATTGGAGGTACACGAGGGGTTCAATGCTCAACCAAATGTAACTAAATGCCCTGGTATACCTTTGTACTTTGAATGAATTGGGAGAGCCAAGAGTAAACATGATTGCAGGTCGGCTTTATCATCTTATAACTGCAAAGTAACGAGGAATGCGAAGGGGACATTATGGGATGTTCGTTCTATCGAGTGGCAGAACAAAGGGTCACGCGTAGGTTTATCGTGTACATGTTTCGTCTATAGATTTTTATTGAGCTGATAATAATGATCAAAGAGTAAATGGCTGCGGAGGTTAGTTCCTCCGGAGGGCGATCATGAGGTATTTGAATGTTTGGGGGATATTGAATACATCTTAATGGATGGAACAAATAGGATGGCTACGGAGCTAATAATCGATCTTAATATTAGCATATTAATATCAAAGATAATTTAGGAAAGGGGACATCCAAGGATTTCCCGGGAATATAGCGTATAGATCGTTCTATACAGAAATGTGAGTGCCAGCATAAGATCTGCGTATAGTGAAACGTGGTTTCACTTTAAGGATGGGCATGAGCAATACTGTGGCAACATTTGTGGCGGAGGGAGTTTGCCGTGGGAAGAATAACGGTTAGAGCATTGTTTTATGGTTACATAGTCCTGGGAATGCTCTCCATTAATCCTTGAGAGAACTCATTTTATCATCCCGATTTATCTATGCGGGAAAATATTCTCAATGGTACTATTGTTAATCGTGCTAGTCTATTGCCAATTCAGTTCTGCCCAGATCAAGCCACTGCGATGCTGAAGCTCCTCAATTATGCCGCAAGACACTGATTCCAATCCCCGCTGTCTCGACCTTCAAGCACGTCTTTCCCACTACACTCGAATACCCGCAAATAAATAGCAGATGAGCGGGGCAACGCATGACTATGTTGGTTCTGCGTAGTTTGTTTCGTCACGCTTCGCTGCCAGGGCCAAGCGGCATGCATTGACCAGTGGGGGGTGCATACGCGCCTGCAGGTACATAAAGAGGCATGTATTCACCTCAGCTGTCAACACATCGATTGAAATATGTCCGCACTTGCGAGAAAAGTTTTGAGCTTATCTTTCTTTTCTAACTATGGTCTCCAGCAGAGCCTCCAATCGTCTCGGTCTGGTATCCCACTCAGCGCACTTGGGGATTTCTCAAGCTTGTTTGATATTCCTATTCTGCCGACTCTTTTGGCTATTTTTGTTCGGCCTAATTTTGCCCCTCCAGATTGGTGGCCAGTACTTCCGTTTGACCTCGAGCTCCCTGGAGACCCAACCTCATGGATTGGAAGCCCAGGTAATCCTCCAATTGATCCCCGTGATGATCCATTCTATCACCCGGATATTTCTAGTTATGAAAACCTCGCTAATGGTGAGATCATTGACTACCGTGAAGTGGGCCTTTCCGTGGTTTGGGTTAATATCAACAAGGCGTATCAAATCTCGTACCGTACCGAGAGCACTTTTGGATGGCCTCAGGCTGATGTTACTACTGTGATGATCCCTAATAATCCTAATGGAAAAGTCGTCTCTTACCAAAGTTGGGAAGATGCCAACTCTCTTCAATGCTCCCCATCTTATGTGCTTGTTTCCGGTATTACTGACCCTACTTACGATTTATTATTGTTATCTGGTTATATTATAAATACCCCTGATCATGAAGGTCAGAATTCATCATTTGTTGCTGGTATTAAGGAGGGAAAGTCTACCCTCGACTCACTAAAGGCATATCTTGCTATTAGAGAAAAAGTTGGTATAGAAGATGGTGATAAGATTATCCTTTGGGGTTACTCTGGTGGCACTGTTCCTACTGGACATGCTTTAGAACTTCAAAATACCTATGCCCCAGAACTGAATGAAAACATTGTTGGTGCCTCTATCGGTGGTTTTATCAACAACGTTACTCAAGTTATCGATACTATTAGTGGAGGATTGTTTTCTGGATTCGGAGGTGCTGGAGTTGTTGGCCTTGGTACAGAGTACCCAGTTATCCAGAACCTTATTGATACCCACGTCCGCCCCGGAATAAGATGGCGCTTCGACCAAATCTCCAAAGTATGCTCAACTGAGAACCTCATCAATAACGTTTTCGTCAACATTTGGTCTTATACCGATAAGTCTGATGGAAGCCTTCTCTATTTACCGGAAGTCCAAGAGGTTCTTGATGGTGAGACCCTTGGAGTTCGGGCCACTCCTAATACTAATATCCCACTTATGGTCTATCAAGGCATAAACGATGAAGTTACTGCTATTGGAGAGACTGATCGTGTAGTCGATCATTACTGCCAGAATGGCGTCAAGATTGATTATTATCGCCTAGCTGGGGTTGAACACATCTTGACGATGATCATTACTGAGGTAGATGTCCTAAAGTGGATCCACAAAGTGTTTTTTGACAGCTATTCGCCCGCAGCGTGCTCAAGCTGGCAAGATGCTACTTTCACGACAGTGGCCACTTATAGTCCCGATGGATCCAACTTTAACGATTTGGTTGAAGGTAATTGGAAAGAGGCTGGTGTTCTTAGCGAGTTAGGCATATCCTCTTAACTGCGTGAGTACCTATGGTGCTTAATTCGCTCTAATTATTGTATTAATAACTATATATGTTGGCGAGTGAACTCTCTGATATGAGGTTACAGAACTCTTGTGCGCTGCACTGCAACGTTGACCTCACTGTCTCCCAGGAATCAGGCCATTACACGATCTATTACAAAGTATTGATAAAGCCACCACAGTACATAGCACCAACAACGAATAAAACTTGAACCAAATGTATAACTACATAAACGATGCAATCGTCATGCAGGAGATGGATGCAATATCGTTACTCACGTGTAACAACTACTTTATCCAAAGCTACTGAAGGTTCAACATATACCTTAATCTACTAATTCGATTCATTTGCTCAAGGTGTATAATGACGGGCAGAAGGCCACTCGCATGGTGACGGCCACTTTGTGACAGGTGCGACTAATGATTTTCGGTGGCGTTGCACGATACGCTGCGTTCATAAGTATGGGATCTATTTAGTACAATAACTCATTTTACCAACTTAATGTAAGAATTACCGAGATATTTGTTTCGCGTCGGCGAGACATACATCTCAGCGAACAACATGCAACAGCTTGGTGACGTTGCCTCGGCTTGCGGCCAAGAAGTTATGCATATGTATGTGGGAAATGCACTGTAAATAGCCATTAAAGTTGAGTAAGAGCGTACTCCAGGGCTCAATTGGAAAGATGTTTAGGTTAGGAGACGCAGGGGCGATCTCTTATGTAGGTAGGCTGCATGTGCATTGATATGCGTCATGATTAGAAATTGAAGAGCCCTAAGATGGTCTCCTTTACATAGTTGAGCGGCTGCATACGCACTCCACACGGTTTGTTGTATTACCGTTGTGGACAACGTTCGATGATTTCTTGTGCTGGCACAAAGGAGTGTTCACTCACGCTCTTTTCATTTATAAAACTTAGCTTTGGTTGTATTGGTCCATGGGGTAACGACTCTGCGGATCATCATATCATACGTTTCGCTTACATGTAGCAGTCTGGCTATGGGGTATGCATGCATGCATGTTGGTGTAGGGGCCGTATGCACACTTTCAGCGTTCGAGGGCTTCTACCCGTTGTGATTAGTCTTTTCAGCACTCCAAGCACGACGCATGACGGGAGGCGGTATATTCGTGGCGAATTCGGTACGCTATAACTATAGAATGTCTCAGATATTTAGAAATATTTGTATTATCTAGCAGTATAAAGGCTCTACCCACATCGATTTATAACCGATAAATTAACGCCTGTGCTGTACATTTTGATGATGGGAACACAATTGGCACATATCTGTAGCAATCTCTCGCTGAGAAATACATGATCATGGACTGAAATTGAATTTTAGACCGCTTAGAGCACTGATGCGCATGCCAAGGCGTACAAGTAAACGCAAGATTCGACAGCTATGCAAGAATTGAGTTCGTCGATAACATGCGATGGCATTCATCTGAACGCCACTGCCAAGCGGGTGCGAGGAGAAAATCCCCATAACCTATTTGAATCAGCCGTAGCTGAGGCCCCATATATTCCTGCATACGAGCAAGGTTGTGCGAGCGAGGAAATTTCATTAGAGAGCAAATGAGACGATAAAAGTGTAATTGAAGAATTGATAAAAAAACAAGCCTCCTACATGCAGACAGGAGCAATTCAAGGCATGGCCCGGACGGGACGGAGCTCTTCAAAAAGGTCTCAGATGCGATCTTCAGGCGATCTCTCATGCAGACAGACTACGCGTACATAGCAGAGTTTTCTCGCTTTATTAAGATTAGTGTTATAAAATGGCTAACCCACAGCCTACAAGATATAGGTGTAACATATACCCTTTCTAGATTATATCGTCAATTTCAATGTGATTCAAGCTAGAACCCTTTATCATGAGCAAACTAGCTAAGTTTGAAACAGCAGGCTCATGCGCTCGTCGATAAAGATGCAGATCATCGTAATCGGGCTTGAGGTTACATATGCCTATTCGGGAAATATGCATGCACTACTATATTGAGATGCATACGCAGTACAAGCATCCAGGTGGGTACATAAGAGTGCAAATATGGAACTAAACTTCACAGTTTACAAAACTAGTATGTCTGCATTAGCTAGGAAAGTCCTGGCCTTATCCTTTTTCTCCGATTACCAGCTACAACGCAATGTGATCTCCTCAAGGTCACCAATCCCCCTTAATGCTCTCGGGGATTTCTCCAACATTTTTGTATCTCCTATACTTCCTACGCTTTTGTCGATATTTGCTACACCGAACTTTGCTCCTCCAGATTGGTGGCCAGTCTTTCCGTTTAGTCTTGACAACCCCGGTGATCCTACCGCGTGGGTTGGCAGCCCCGGGAATGCCCCTATTGATCCCAGAGAAGACCCATTTTATCATCCTGACCTCTCAACTTATGAAAATCTTCCAAATGGTGCTATTATCGACTGCAGACCAGTGCAGCTCAGTGTAATATGGGTCAATATTAACCGAGCGTACCAGGTATCTTATCGTACTGAAAGTACGCTGGGTTGGCCACAAGCCGATATCACCACTATAATGATTCCAAATAATCCTAACGGTAAAGTAGTTTCTTTCCAAAACTGGGAAGACGCAGCTTCACTGCAGTGTGCTCCTTCTTATTCCCTCCTTACCGGTATTTCCGATCCTTCCTACGATTTGCTGCTGTTATCTGGCTATATTGTCAATACACCTGATCACTCAGGTAAAAATTCCTCGTTTGTAGCTGGAATTAAGGAAGGTAAATCTACTCTTGACTCACTTAAAGCGTTCCTTGCATTTAGAGAAACGGCGGACATTCAAGATGGTGATAAGATTATTGTATGGGGCTATTCTGGAGGATCTATTGCTACTGGACATGCTCTTGAGCTGCAAGACTCTTATGCTCCGGAGCTAAATGGGCACATTGTGGGTGGACTCTGTGGCGGATTTGTTGTGAATGCCTCGCAATCAGTCCAAAGTATTAGCGGTGGTTTTTTCGCTGGATTCGGTGTGTCAGGTGTCATAGGAATAGCCACAGAATATCCTTATGCCCAGAATATCCTTGATACTCATCTGCGCCCTGGCATTAGATGGCGGTGGAATCAGGCTGCAAAAACTTGTATCGTCGAGAATCTCATCAACAACATTTTCATCAATGTGTGGTCATATACTGATGTTCCAGATGGAAGTATTCTTTATGATGAAGGACTACAAGAAATTCTCGATAAGGAAGTGCTGGGAGTGTGGTCGCATCCAAATGCAGATATCCCACTCATGGTGTATGAGGGAATAGAGGATGAAATCGTTGCTGTTGAGCAAGTTGACAGAACTGTTGATTACTATTGCAAGAATGGCGTCAAGGTTGATTATTATCGCCTTCCTCTCAGCGAGCACGGCTCAACAATGGTCATTGGCGAAATCGAGGTATTCAAATGGATGCACAAAGTATTCTTCAATGATTATTCGCCAGCTGAATGCTCAAGTTGGCAAGAGGCCACCCTTACCAGTGTTGCTTATAACCCTACAGAGGACCAATATAAAGATTTGGTGGATGGCAACTGGAAGCAAGCAGGAGCGCTCAGTGAGTTAGGACTTTCGTCTTGAGTTGACACGCGAGGGGCGACAGCTAGGCTGTAACACACCCAGATATGACTTTTATTATTATTTTTATTATTTGATATGCTATTAAACTATGTATTAAGCGTTTTCACGATTAAGCCATTAAACACGATGACCGCATTGGCAAGAAAGCTCTTTTCGAAAATGAGTCCAATGGCTGAAAATATCATATTCTTCAAACCACTACGTAGGAATCTTGACTTTTGTGTCTTGAGATCCAAAAGTTTCATCGACAGAGTTAGTAGCCAGGTGAGCAGTCATATAAAATGCCCTTTTAGTTGCAAAATTTTCTCCATTTGCTAACAAATTTTTCATCCTTATCTTCTAAACTCCATCAATCTACAGATAGAAACGACTGGAAGAAAGGTGCCTGCCTTGGCTCACACTGAGTTCTTTCCCAAGTAGGAAGGTGAGCGAAAACTCGCGCTAAAGTCGTTAAAGGTTGAAGTTGATACGCGATTAAACAGAAGAAAAAAGTGTCGAAAAAATAAAATTCTAAAATAATACCTGTACTATATAGTTTATTTGCTAAAGTCAACAACGATACGACCATCGATCTTACCGCCCAGCATACGCTCAAAGATAGAGTTGATGTTCTCAATAGGCTCGATAGAGGATACGTGAGCCTTGACTTTACCAGCAGCAGCAAACTCAAGAGACTCTTTGAGGTCAAGACGAGTACCTACAATAGAGCCACGAACAGTAACACCCTTGAGCACAAGGTTGAAAATGGAGAGGTCAAAAGTTCCAGCGGGGAGACCATTGCAGACCATGGTACCACCTCTGCGAAGAATATTAACACAAGAAGTAAAAGCCTTGGGGGAGACAGCAGTGACCAGCACTCCTTTAACACCCTCACCAGTAGCCTTCATAACAGCCTCAACTGTATCTACTTTCATAGCATTTACAGTTACAACTGCACCAAGCTTCTTGGCAAGCTCTAGTTTGCTGTCATCGATATCGATGGCAACAACACGGAAGCCCATTGCAACGGCGTATTGAACGGCAATGTGTCCAAGACCACCAATACCAGAAATAGCAACCCAGTCGTTAGGCTTGCATTCACACATCTTAAGACCCTTGTAAACAGTGACACCAGCACAAATAATAGGGGCAATATCATAAGAATCGACTCCGGCGGGAATGCGACCAACAAAGCGTGCGTCGGCAACGGCGTACTCTCCAAAAGAACCGTCAATGGCATAACCAGAGTTCTTTTGGCTTTCACAAAGAGTTTCCCATCCTGAAAGACAGTGGTCACAAACCAAGCAAGCGGTTCCCAACCAGGGGATACCGACACGGTCACCGACCTTGAGGTGCTTGACGTTAGAGCCCAGCTCAACGACTTCACCGACACCTTCATGGCCAGGGATAAGGGGGAGCTTTGGCTTAACGGGCCAGTCACCCATAGCGGCGTGAAGATCAGTGTGGCAGACACCAGTACAAATCATCTTGATCAAGACTTGCTCCATGTCTGGTTTAGGGACGCTAACTTCGTCGATACTAAGGGGTTTGCCAAATTCATGGACAACAGCAGCTTTCATAGTTTTTGTCATATTGGGGTTTCTAAGTTTGTGATGAATGAGCAGGGATCTGGGCGCCTTTTATGCTTGAATTCAAATGCGGAGTGCAGCCAAGCCCCATGTGGACGCACTGACCATACAGGAGCGTGCATTAGCTGAGCGGTGGATCACCTGATAAATAACGTATAGAGCAGGCAGATCAGGCGGTCCAAATTGTAATGATGGTGGAATTGGCTCAATGATCCACTGGCGAGCGCGAGATTGTTCAAACAATGAATTGCTCATTATTTGGCTAAAAAACCCTATTGCATATCAGAAGTGTGGGGTACATACGAGCATTACCAGCAAGTTCAACATTTCGTGATTTCATCATTGGCGAGCTGGAACGGGAAAACCAAAAAGTGCTAGTTGGTCAAAATCCAAATCTAGCTATGATGGCGTCGAAATTTCATCTTCTCACTAGCAGTTTTTATAACGTGACCCTACCCTGATCCCATGAAGACGCACAACTATGCACAAAGATAGTCGCATGCTTACAGATCCGCCGTTCTCAACAAAGATGATTGCGTTTGTGCGCATTATGTGCTTCAATCACCAATAACTGAATAGTTGTCAAAATTCTCGAGTGTTATCTATTCCTAGCCTAGACATTACCTTTATTCTATGTATGAAATCGCACCACTTTGGTTAACGGCCAATATCGGATATGCACTAATCATGCGAAAAGTCACACCACTAGTAACGAGACTTATAAGGTACCAATGATTCTTCTCAGATCTGAAGCAACATGGCGCAAAAACAGCAGGATCAATAAGCCCCGAGATATTGCCCGAGGGATGATCGGTCCCCTGGCAACTAAAGCTTAAACAGGTGACAAGGTATCTATGGTGAGAAAGGGCTACAGCAAATAACACAAAAGCGAGCCAGCATAAATATCTGTTGAAAACCTGTGATTCTAAGCCTTAGGGAATTGTAGTAAGATCTAAAATAATCGACCACATAACAGGAGCTGGTTGCTTGCGCGTATGAAATATCTGGCAGTAACAAGAATTAAACACGAAAAAAAAATGAAAACAATCACAAGCAACTAAAATGTGGTTGGTACAGCACAATAGATGCTTTATTTATCTGTCTCTGCCATCATTGCGACCTTGTGATCCCTGCAGGAGCTAATCGGCTCAAAGTCAGATCGGAATTTCCCACGACTCTTGCTAACTTGAAAGGCATGGTATGAACAGTTATAGGGGTATTTAGCAGTTTGATTGTTGCAAGGTCGTCGTTATGCTGCTTGATCTGTTATGCACTACTCAATGACAGCCTGGCAATGCAATCACGGTACGCAGCAAGTATTTTGCGTCTATGGCCCTGCAATAAATACTTGAAAGACTACAGAGATAATATCAATTGAGCGCCCCAAAAATGCTCAAATTAGCATCGCTTGATCGATGGGTTCAGTTTGCATGGCTCCTCGTAAACATGCCTATGACGTCACCAAGCCTTTGGGCAGGGGCGGGCGTTGGAACGTGGTTTGGGAAATATGCTCTCGCAGGATACTAAAGTTTAATTCGTTATTCTTCAATTATTTCATGTGAGCTACTTATGTTTTCCTCATCATCAACCACTTTTTTTTTTAATTCTCCTCAGCTTATGCTTCTCCGCTTTCTCCTCTAGCGGTATGCATGCTCGTACATGCATGTAAACGGCGTTGAGACAGCGTAGTTATCGGGGTGCAGTGAATTACAGCCACAACTGGGTCACAGCGTGGCCCCAAGTTCAGTCAACAGGCACACCGCTTACGGCTCAAGCATTGTAAACCGTCAAGTGGGCTGTTACGGTGTGTTTAGGTACCAAGCTCTCCTCGAGTTGATCTCAGGTCTCTGGATTTGCCAGTATGTGCTCCGAGTAATATAAATTGCGATGGGAATTATAGTTTTTATCAAGCGACAGGGCTTAAAACAAACAATTCGCTTTTATTCCATTGTGATTGTATTGATGTGTATCTATTCTTATGTGCTGTTGCGAGAATACCACACGAGCCAGAGTTGCTCCCAGATCTGCAATGGGGATATGTATTTACGGCAGAGTGTTGCTCTTTAATCTTTATCCCTTGATCTGTGGTTTAAGTGCATGTCCATGGGGTGCTGCGCACGAGAGAATAAATGAGTTGCGTCTAGCAGTTTCACCCCTATTTACTTGATGATCTGGTACAAACCAGAAGTGGAAGACCTCTAAGCACTAGTGATAACATGTGTGACCGCTGGTGGTGTTGTTGTGAGCACCTTGGTCAAGCTTGGTTAGAGTGCTTGATTTTGTTCATGCGCTACTAACATGGGCAGAATAACAGACTATAATACTATTCACTACGTGCAATAAGCGATTTCTAAGTCCATACCGGCGTGAACTCAAGTGAAATACAATTTAGTAGCTGTAATAGCAGCAGTGAACGTGCTATGGATGCCGGCATATTTAAACTCACGATTAATACGCTGACACCGTAGGTAGTCCAAAAGAGTAATTAAAGCGTAATTACACTCAAGTAACATCCATGCATACCTGAGAATATCACATAAAGTGATGATTTCTCCGGCAGGGGTACAACCCAAAGGGGGTATGTTATAAAGCAGTGTCCACTATATATCCATGTAAGGAGTATTTATTCAAAGTTCATAAACGCAACAAATATTAAATAGCTCAAAAGAACTGAAAGCAAGAGAGTGTGGACCTAACCCTTAATCATAACACAAAGAAATAAGCCAAAATAATTATATATGCACGTCCAAGTTGATGCTTTGTATATATATAGATATTACAATAACCATTTTGCGCTTTCAATAAAAAGTTGGTAATTTTCTTGCCCAAAAATGAAACTTTTAGAAAATTTTTAATTCACTCAAACTGGCAATGGATACAAATTCTCCATAAAATTTTCAATCCGGGCGTATGGTGTAGTTGGTTATCACATGTGCTTAGCATGCACGAGGTCAGCGGTTCGACTCCGCTTTCGTCCAATCTTTTTACCATTTTCAATGGCTTGATTGTCATTGTTTTTGAGTAATGGGCCGGAATCAAGCATTACCCGTAGTTGCTTTCAGACATGTGAGGCATTAGCCTGCAGATGACATGCATGCTGTGCGACATGCAAAGATCAACTCGTTTTTAAGTTGATCTCTGGATAAACTACAATTCATCCCCTTGGAAAGACTCGAGATAAACATTCAGGCCGGTGAATCTAGGAGGTTCTGTGGCTCGGCCTATATAGCTTGCTTGGCAGCCTGCGTATCCTTACAAAGCATGAGCTTGTACGTCAAGTTCGGCTCACTTTTGGCCAAAACAGTGAGTAAACCGATTGCAAATGCAATTAAAGCCCAAGCACAAGAGCACGAGACGTTCCGTAAACTTTGTATCAGCTTTGCCCAACATGTTCACCGAGCAGATGTGAATGTTCGTCGGCGATTGCTGGGCCAACAAGATCTTAAAGTGCGACCATTAAATGACAAAAAGGCGATCCAAACTGGGTCCAATTTCCTTGCTGATTCGTTTGTTTTTGCCATTGGCGGATCAATTATCTTGTTTGAATATCAGCGGTCAAAGCGTAAGGAAGCCAAGCGCCAGGCCTCATTGGACGATGATATTCGTATTTTACAGGATGAGGTTGATTGGCTCGTGTACCAATTGAAGCTTAAGACGGTCCTGGCCGAGGATTACGTCGTGCCTGATGATGCTCAAACAACGATTCTCAACCTCAAGCACAAGGATGGAACTGATTCACGGGTAAAAGATGAGCAAGGAAAGAATGCAGAGAAACCTTCCAAGAAGGATACCAAGGTAGTGAGTGAGGAATTGAGCAAATCTGCTTGATGTCCATGCTCACGTTCCTGTTGTCAAGTCAACGCATTCATACATGTACATACGATAATCAATTACTTGCTTTATTTAACTTAATTTTTTTGTTTCTCTTGTTTTAAATATTCAAAACTGACCGTTATTTGTAGTATTTGGTCTCAATGAACGGCATACTGGCGACAGTTGCGGGGCGGGCTTTACCACGAATAATAACGCTCAGCTCAGTACCAGATTTTGCCAGCGAGCGAGGCAAATAGGCCATTGCTACATTCTTTTTAAGAGTAGGGCTCAAGCTTCCGCTAGTAATAGTGCCAACAACGTCACCATTTTGGTCGACTACTTCACATCCTTCACGAGGAGCAGGGCCGGTAGAAACAAGACCAGTACGGATAGGAGTATTTTTGTCTTTTAATTGCTGGAGAATGACACCAATACCATTAAAGTCTTCAGCACGACGCTTTTTGGCAACAGTCCATGCCAAGCGAGCAGCGATAGGAGTGGTAGCATCATTGAGGTCATGACCATAAAGGCACATGCCAGCTTCAAGACGAAGACTATCACGAGCAGCAAGGCCAATTGGCTTTACTTCTTGCTCAGAGCAGACAATATCGGCGAATTCGACTGTTTTCTCATCCTCAGGAATGGAGATTTCAAACCCATCCTCACCAGTGTATCCACCACGAGCGACGTGAAGTTTAGCACCCAACAGATCGATAAATGCAGACTGGCCAAACTTGATCTCGTTGAGATTAAAAGAAGTAAGTTTCTGCAATGTCTTTGCTGCCTCAGGTCCTTGCAAAGCAACGAGTCCACCACCGATCAATGAGTGTTTAGGGGTAAGGCCATACTTTTCTGCCTCAGTTTTGAAAAAATCAAGATCCTTTTCACGAGTGCCAGCATTGGTAACGACGTAATAATCATCTTCACCGTGCTTGCAAATGATGGTATCGTCAACAATTCCTCCATTTTGGTTGAGCAAAACAGACAAGGTAGAATGGAAAGGTTTGAGGCCCTTGAGATCAGCAGGGGTCACTTGCTCGAGCAATTTAGTAGCATCGGGGCCACTTAACTTGTGCTGAACCATGTGGCTAACGTCGAATAATCCAGCTTGTGACCTGACCCAATTGTGAGATTCAATGTGGGATTGACCCTGGTAAAGGACAGGCATTGCGTAGCCAGCAAAGTCGACCATTTTAGCATTTTTGAGGAGATGAAAATCGTAGAGACAAGTACGAAGCATGATGATCAAGTGTCTTGGAAGAAAAATCGGCGAGATAAATTATAAGTAGTGAGCTAGTGACTCGGTATGACTCGGTGCTAGACAGTACGACCCGGGACACTGACTCGTGCCCGCAGCCTAGAGATAACAAACTCGGGACCCTGGCGCCCAACGACTCGGGGATTTGTCACGCCCCTGGTGCGAGGAGGCGTCAGCCACATTATCGACGAGGGAGCCAAATAATCCCCCCCTCCCCCCCCCCCTCGACGCGTTGT